>CM062816.1:106062150-106289107 GCA_031772625.1 Pinus tabuliformis
AACCTCCGAGCAAATTTATTGATCAGACGAATTGTTGACTGTCGGATCGCGATTAACCGCAACCATTGGATTGCAGAACTATATCACATCATTATATATTATCGCATTGGGGAAATATGCCATGGAGGTGTTAAGCCCGGTCTGTTGTGACTACCGGGAAGTGATGCTCCGATAGTGTATTTTATGCGCTTTCGCATGTTTGCCATTTTAAACAGCGCCAATAGTGGTTTATGTGTATTGTTCCATTTCTATTGTAAAGACCATGTCGATTGTGTATAGAGCCCCTCTGTTATGAAATTGTGCCCGATAACGAAGGTTTGGGCTATTAATGTAAAGGATTTGATTATAGCAGCTGCCAAGGGGAAATTTATAAAACATTCAGTCTAGTAATACATTACTGATACTCCACCCGAGAAAGAAGAAGGGATTCTGCCAAAATTAGAGGAGATTGTATCAGGTTTTGAGCGTTTGTCTTTAATGCCTGCACTCTGGCCACCATTATGCTTTTAGTGGTACTCATTGCTGGCCATAATTGTTTTACTTCAAATGGCTTATGTATGTCTGTAGGATGAAAACATGCAAACTTTTACTCGCATACTTGGACACGAGGGTGCTGGGTAAACCTTTGTTAGTTATAGTTAATATGAGTTGGATTATATGTTTTTCGAACAAATTACGAAATAAGAGCATACAATTTATGATTGCAGGATAGTAGAGAGTGTGGGAGAAGGCGTGCGTGATAGATATTAAGGTTGGAGACCATGTAATTCCTTGTTCACAGGGGAGTGTGGAGATTGTGTGTTATGTAAATCTAAGAAGACTAATCTGTGTGATAAATTCAAAATCGATCTCACAAGAAAAGTGATGAGAAATGATGGAAAGACGTGTTTCTCAATCAAGGGATTGCCCATTTACCATTTCATGTCCACTTCTAGGTTTAGCGAATACACAGTTGTTGACTATGCTTGCATTGCCAAAATCAATCCAGAGGCTTCACTAGAAAAAGCATGCTTGTTTGGTTGTGGAATAGCCACTGGTATATTTGCTGTGACTTTTTTTATGCATCTAAGCCTCAATATTGGAGCTACAATATTCAACTTACAATTAGAATGAGCAATATCTCTTTTGATTTTTCAGGTGTTGGAGCTGTTTTCAACACAACTAACTCCCAAAGTGGATCAACTGTGGCAATTTTGGCCTCGGTACCATTGGCCTTGCTGTTAGTAATATTGTCCTGACACTAGTTCAATTTTATGTGATATTCTCTACAAACAATTTCAGATTTCATGATATTCTCTAAAGTGTACTCATCATGTTTTCATGGGAACTCTATAGGTCACAGCGGGTGCAAGAATGAGAGGTGCCTCCAAGATAATCGGTATTGACACAAATTCAAGCAAGTTCATCAAAGGTAAAATGGATTCTCCTATGAAGATCAAACAACCATATATTTTCTGAGTCCTAATTATGTAGAACCAACTAAAATGAATATCATCATAACTGAGACGAGGGAATTGAGTATAAACTCATTTATTAACTTCATTTCTAATGCAGTGAAATACTTGGGTGTGACTGAATGCATTAATCCAGAAGACCATGAAAAGCCCATTCAAGAGGTAAGTTAAATGTTTTTTTGCTTAATAAAATGTTCACAGATTTATCTTTGGTTCACGATAAGGAGAAAGTTATATTTATGTCAGGTAATAGCAGAGAAGACACAAGGAGGTGTGGATTATAGCTTCGAATTCATTAGAAATACAGGTGTTTTGTATCAGGCTTTCTTGGCTACTCCGGAGGTAAAACAGCTAGTCTTTTTCCCTTTTTTAATAGTGATGTAGATTGATGAAGAATCCTTATCAGCTGCAACTATTACATTAGGAACAATTATTCCATAAATATCATTAACATACAGTTAAAATAAATATCAGTAATGGACAGTTACAAAAAATTGAAACTTTAATTTTATATAATTAGAAAACAAATTGTTAACCAAACCATTCGAACTAAAATCTCTTAGAATCTGTCTCAATTCTATATAATTGAAAAATAAATGGTTTCCCAAACCACTCTCACTAATTTGAAAACCCTTCTCTTTACCAAGTCATCTTGTTCAAAGTTTCATCATCCTTCTCTTTATTGACATCCTGGATTAACTGCTCAAAAACCCCTGAGATTATATCTGTGTTTTCCTGTTCTAGAGTCACAACTTTCAACACCTTGAATTTTAGGCTAGGCATCCCAGCCTTAAGATATTTAAGAACCCATCTCAATCCCTCATCTCCCACATCTGCATCATAATTTTTTTGTGTCAGTATCTGAGTCTTCAGTAGCTTTAGGTGATACTGAAAAGGAAGCATCTGTAGATTGTCCATTCCGCTGCAAGTAGACGTGAAGTAGACCACCTGCTCCTTGTATTTCTGATCACTGTCTTTTGTTACGAAAATTTCAAACAAAGGAATGCCTGGAGCTCCTGCAGCCAGATGCCTTGCATTGTAACCCTTGGCAACAAATCTCTCATGTTGAGAATCAATATGGACGGTTCTGCCATATGGATCATTTGCACCCTCTGCCAAACCAACCCACCATCCAATGTCATGTTTAATCATTCCTTGTAAACCTAGAGTACAATGATCATGTGATGGCACCAATATAGGATCTGAAGTGCATGAATAGTTCCCTGAAACGGAATTAGCCCAATTTGAAGAAGTGGAATATTTCTCAATATAATGAGTGGATTTAGCCTCCTATTTCCTCTGAATACGGATGAAATTTTCCTTTCACCATATAATTTATTTGCAACACCTCGAATCTGGTTTAGAAGCCAAGAATTGTGGAAACAACAGATCTCACCCAACGTAAGAGTTTGATTGGGTTGCAGTTAACAGGATAAACTAAACCATGAGAGGTAGAAAGAAGCAGTGGTTTCTTTGATGATCTATGTTGTGATTTGGAGTGTGGCCGAGAACTAGTAGACTTGGGAGATAATTGGAGATTTGCAAACCATCATAATAATAATCCTGTATAAAATCTTGAGAGCAAGTGCAACCTTAAACACCAATTTTTTTTTCCCATATAAATAATTTTTAACAAAAATCTATATGTGATAACAGGTCTGAGGTAAGGTTTCAGGGCCACAGGTGCAACATTGCATGGAGGACTATTTGAAGGACGAGAGGCCTATTGTAGGGCCTTCTCTTCAAGTTGCAGGTGCACAGAGACTAGCGCAGGTGGAGAAAAGGGTGTTAACCCTTGAACAAAGTTTGGAGCTCTTGCTGTAGCAAAACCGTGGGTTGTAGGGTGCCTTGTGTAGGTTTCCAAAGACTAAAACAATGAGTGGGAAGGCTATAGGGGTCTATTTTACAACTACAACGAAATAAATTAGAGTTGTCAGAATCTATTAGCTCAGAATTATGTTTTCAACTCTGCTTGAATTAGAGGCAACTGAGTTGGACTAAATCTTGCATTTTATAGGCAACTAAGTTAGACTAGAGTTGATCAAAACCGTTTTAGCATGGAACTTTGTTTCAAACTTCTGTTTGTATTAGATACAACAAAGTTTGATCAAATGTTGCATATTTATGTTGTCTCAGAGTAATTTCAGAGGTTCGAAAGAAAATTGTGTGCCTTCTCTTCAATTGATTCTGCCATAGCTATTTATTGAAACTTATTGTGACATATTGGTAAAATGATCATTATTCTGATAAATAATTTATGTTTTTAGAATCGATCGCTGCTGCAAAATTATCTTTGGACATGTCAGTAGTTTAACAATTTCATGTAGCAAAATCAGGGACAACTGGTTTAGCTTTGAAGATTCTATAATATATGTCATGGAAGGTGATGTGAGTCCTACTGGTCCTACCCAACTTGAGCTTCCAAGGTAATAAGCAAATTCCTACACTTGTGCTTTTAGAAGTCCTCAAACCTTGTTGGCCTTTTATAACCTCTGGTCTGCAAGTTTTCCATAGAAGCTTTGGGATATTTGTAATCATGGTTGTATATAGAAAAAATGGTTGTTCTTTATTCTAATCTTGACACTGAGAAGAAAATATTAATCAAAGTGTTATACACTAATATTAATTGAAGTGTTTATATAAACAACTGGCTTAATCCCTTGGGAAAGAATAGTGAAAGGATCATTTTCAATTTTTGGCAAAGCTTTTCTCCTATCATTTCCTCCTTGGATATTTAAGCCCGTCTTGTGAGCACCTCTATTCATGTAATCGTTATATAAAATCTTGGAAGTTTAATCCCATGCTTCTCAACTGGTTTTTGAATTTGAAAGTCCCATATCATGCTTTTCAACTAATTTTGGAATTATAGATGTTTTCTCTAGCATAATTGTCTACATGGATGTTCTCTGGCAGGTCATTTTTGTAAATTTGATCTTGCATAGGTTGCTTCATTATAGGGTGATAAGGATCTTGGTTCTTGGTGTTCAAGACACTACTTTAATATTGTTTAGCTTAAATTTTCAAGTGATTCTCTGATTATAGAAATTCCAGGGTCATTCCTATTTCAAGGAAGTGATATTAGTTCTTAATATTGTTTCTAGGGTCATTTCTATTTCCTATATGATGTTAGTTCCAATGTAATCACTCATTATTTAAAATAGACCTTAAGGAGAAATCCATTATATCTAGCCTGAGTGTGCCTAATGGTTAAAAGCATGTGTTTCCTCGTAAGAGGTCAGAGGTTCAAAACCAGAGGGGGTAGAGTATGTATACCTTCATTGACTTAGCGGTCAAATCACTGTGCAGAGGTGGGTCCCTTGTCGCACAAGTAAGGGGGTCTCATACACCAATGTCGTCTCTAGCTTGGTTGTGACCTTAAAATTGGTTAATTAAAATATCCTCTAGAAATTTTAGAATTGTATTTCAAAGGTATGAGAGTGCAATGAAGCCTTGTCTTTAGTGAGGTGCATGATAAGGTAATGCTTGCCTTCAACATGTAGAAAATTTTGTAGGCGTTTGAAGGTTTAATTTGGAATACATCATTGTTTTGAGCTAGCCAAATGGAGCAGATCACCTCTAGAACCAAAATATTGTCTTATGTTCTAGTTGTAGTCCATTCATTTAGTGCCTATGTGTTATCTCCAATCCATTGTTGCATTTTATATAGTCTATGAGTGATAGCCCAAATCTCATTGGTGAGATGACGGTGAATCAAAAGGTGATTTCTTGCTTTCGTGTTATTCCCTTAAGAGCGCATGTGTTGGGACTTGTCCATCTTCTTCCTCTAAGCATGTCTAGGTTGGGATTGCACCCTTGTTTTGAGATCTGGGGCCCCAACCTTCGTTGTATATAGTTTTCTTGCATCTAGAGGGTCTAGACTTGTGCTTGAGCACCTTATTTGGTACAAACCTATTCATGAAGATTCATCAATTGGTTTTTCATCATCATATAGATCAATTTATATGTTATTTTATATACATGCACATAATCAATCTTCCTAAAACATAGTTGATCTTTGTGTGTCTTAGACCATTAAATGCCGCAAATCATAGTTAGATGTGCTTGAGTGTGGGTTAAGTAATTGCATTGTGGGAGAACTAATATGCATTTACAATGTATATCAAAAGAAGAAAGGTGCATTGTAGAATGCATGTGGGGTCATAAGAGAGGAATCATGTCACTATACAAAGGATATAAAAATAAAAGGGTATAAAAAATGTGAACAAAAAAATGGATACATACAATATTTAGTGAAAATAGGGGTGTTTTAAATTGGGAAGGTGTATTGGATTTATATTGGTAGGGAATTAAATAATGTGATTTTTAGAGGTATTTTCCAATATGTAGTCAAATTAAGGGTATTGTTTAGTATGCCACGAACGCATGTGCTACGTTAGAGGTTCAGTGAGTGAAGCCCCCATGAGCCAGACTTCTATAGGTTCAGAAGAAGCTTAATTCTTTGATGGAAGAAGAGCAAACCTATTCTAAGAGAGAGTTACTCTACTGCAATAATGAAGAGAACAACATGTAATTCTAAACCATACCATAATCTAATTAACCAATTTAAACAGCTATGCTAAGCAGAATTTCTAAAACAATCACTAACCTAATGCTGCTACCTAAGTTGTATAGGTAAAGAGCATTAAACTATACTAAGGTGTAAGCAAAGAAACCTAAGCTAAATCGATTTTCAAGCGGAAGAGCAATCGGAGGTCGAAATTAATGAAAGGAGGACGTAAGGATGCAGTAGCGCGTAGGGACCATTAGATCGATCAACGAGAAGAAGATGGAAAGTGGAGATCTTATCATGGGGGCTTAAGCGAATAAATGGATGAACAGGGTTAATGAAGTAGATGAACGGCGGAGATCATATCGCGAGGGATTAAGTGAAGAGATGGGCGGACAGGGTAATGAAGCAGATGAACGACGGAGATCTTATCGCGAAGGCTTAAGTGACTAGATGGATGAATAGGGTGAACGCATAGGATGAACGGCTGAGGTCTTATCGCGGAGGTTAAGTCAAGAGATGGACGAACAGGGTAACGAAGCGATGAATGATTGAGATCTTATCATGCAGATTAAGTCAAGAGATGGACGGACAAGATTAACCAGAGGATGGACGACGAAGATCATATCGTAGGAAAAAGAAACATGCGGAAATGATGGAGTGGGTTTCTAAGGTGGTAAGTAGTTTCTCGCGTGCCCTCAAGGTCATAAGCGGAATTCTGAAATTTCACGCGATTAGCCTTACTACACGACACGTAGCACGAGAAAACCACTTTTCTTGCGTGCTCTCGGGTAGATAACGGTCATGCAATAATTTGCGCGATATTGCGCGATAACTGTTGGATCAGGCAGGGCTGATCAATGGTGGAGATCGGCCAAGCTAGTTGCCAATCAGGTGACTCGATAGTCGTCAGATTAGGCAAGGCAGATCGACGGTGGGGGTTTAAAGCGCATAAAGTGTTGAGGTGACGCGATAGCTATCAGATCAAGAGACAGATTGACAGTGGAGATTAAAGCGCATAAAGTAAGTGGAAGACTTCATGCGAGGTAGCAGTTGGAGAAAATAATGAATCGGACGGTGATTGTGAAGGTTTGTTGTGGATCGGACAACGAGGAAGCGATGCATGAAGAACGTGTTGAAGGAGGTTTCAAAGGAAAATGACAGAAAAACCAGTGAGGGTGAACAAATAACTGCATCAAACAACAAACTCCATAGCTCATGCGAGAACCAGAAACCTGTGTTTTTGGGGTTGTTGAAGGGTCTCTTCCTCAAGTCATGGTCCCAGAGGGAGGAGATGAGGCCGAGACACCTGCGCACAACCTTATGGTGATATTTTCTCCTAGCTAACCTGTAAACTGAAAGAAGGCACAAATGGAAGTAAACTATAGTAAATGCAGCTACTGAAGCAAATGAACAGAAAAACCATGAATAATCTACGCTATACTGTTGTAATGAAAATGAAGCTACTTAAGAAAATAAAACAAAAAACCATGAATCTACTTAAGCAAATAAACAGAAAACCATGAAACTACTTAAGCAAATGAACAAAACCAGAAATCTATGCTAGCATATATGTACAGTAAAGAGGAGCTTTGGTTGCTCGGGTCGGGCCCTAACCCAAGCACTTCAGCCCTCTGAGTTAACTTAGTGCTGGCTTAAAACATAACTCATTCTCATTATGAAAACCATGGATTACAGAACAACTGTCACAAGTCTCTTGCAACTCAAAATTAAAGTAGAGTTTTACAATGAAAGTCTGAATCCCACTGAGGTCTTAAGCCTCTCTACTTATACATCCGAAATCTCTAATGACTTCCTTCCCATTAGGGAGGCTTGGCCTCCAACTCAAGAAAAACTGGTTTAGGTCCCTTTCACTTGCTCGGTTGTCTCCTAGTCCTCAAAGTGATGGTTGTTTGCACTCCAAGATGATGGAGGAATATTCGATTGTAGGGGTAGTAAATGAGGAGGATTTACCTCCTATAATTACCTCCCTTGTTCCATTTGAGTTTTACCAAGGTCTTTGCCATAGTTCCTTGCTTTTATCCTTTAGTCCTGCACTACATGCACATTAGACCATAAAGCAACATATCCAACTCTAACTCATCTCATAAACAAAATATAATCAAAAGTATGTAATACGTTGTGAGAATAGTTGGTTTGACTAAGCTAGGAGGTGAATTAAGGCCAATTAAGGCCCATATAATCACCCAATGATGAGGCTCATCATCACCCCCTACTGAAAGTGTTGCTCATCCTCTGAGCAACTTAGTCAATGTCAATGTTCTTCATGGCTCTGGTAGCCTCTCTCACATCCCATGCTTATGTTGTGGTCTCTTCTTCTTGTTTATAGAAGTCTTCTTTCCTTTCTACTTCTTCCCACTGCCCCTTTTCCTCTTCTTCTTTTATCCCTTCTAGCATCCCTAGGAGTAGTGGTGGACTGAGTTTTAGGCCTATCCCATTGTCCTTCAACCTTTGCATTGATTTCTTATACATAGGTGTCATGTTGAGTGCCTCTCTCAACCTTTGAGGGGAGTGATATTCTCTAATCTTCAAGCTGTGTGGCAATGTTTTCCATCTCCTTTAGTAGGCATGTATATTATCATCTCTTAGCAGCCTAAACATATCCTCAAAATGTGAAATTGCTTGCTCTTGGGCAGCAAGATATCTAGGTTCCAGCTGAGGGTCGTTTGCAATTAGATTATGGGTGTTCATTAGGGCCATGGGATTTGATTGTTCAACCCTGATGAAAAGAGGTTCATTTTTCTCTCTGGCCAATATTATTTTCATCTCTGCGACCCTTGACTTCTCATGGTTCATCGGTGATGCCAAAGCCATTAATTGCAGATCTCCTAGCTCTGCATTAGGATCCCAAATATTCATGTATGTGAGATCCATGTTGTGCAAGTAAAACTCAGCCATTTTGGCCCTATCCTCTAGTGCACTTTGATCACAAAGATCAATAAACTGCCTGTAGTCCTAAAATGGCATGTGTAGAGCCTCTACTTTGCACTTGATTATCCATCATTACCTACAGTTTTCCCTCACTCATCTCTCTCTTTTGCCTCATTTTCCTTGCAAACCAACCCAGATCATTACATTTAATGTCTTTAAGCATGATTAAGTGAAATTTGCTAATGTGTGACTGTTTTGTTTAGATTTTGACATATTTTCAGAGATTCCGCAGCTGTCTGGCAATTCCGCGGCCATTCAGCGATTCCGCAGCCATCTGATGATTCCGCAGCCTTTTTGTTAATCTCAAGGTACCACGTGTCATTTTGCAAAACGAGCCACATGGGCATGTAGGGATAAAGGTGCTCGAGGTTCCTTTGCTGTTAGTTCGGTCAGCCACATCATCTACACCTCCGGTCAACGAGGGTCAAGCCACGGTCAACAAAGGCAGCTTAAACGGTGTTGCGTAAGCTGTTGGGTCACGTCAATGCAACTGGTGATTTTTCCGTGTTACGCAGGTTGTGGAAGACATAATCCAACTCTGGATTCAATTCCCATAACGACCAGAACCTCCAGCTCATCCACGAGGCTTATGACGTGTTGCTGAACCTTTATTACGCATGACAGATTAGTTAATTTTCAGTTTCTAGCTTTACGCATTAGGCAATCGTTTAGATGCCTATAAAAACTAGCGTTTGCATACGCTTAATGTTACTTTTAGTTGTTGTATTTTATGAACTGTTATAATTTTAGTGCATTTCAAGACTCTGTTTTGATAGTACTGTTCTAGCACTCTTGACTGTAATTTTCTGCACATGGAGTAATAGAAGCAGTGTTGTTCTGACGTTTTCAATTCCTTGAGTCTTCTTTGGGTTGTATGAATGGAGGGCCCCTGTTCATGACTGCCCTTGTATAGTATTTTATGTTCAGCATTTCCTTATTTTCCATTCAGCATTTCCTTTTCTTTGAAACATGTACAGCTTGATTCACTTTCATGTTATTTCATTTCCAGCCTTTATTTTAAGCTGATCAGTATTGTTCTTTTGCAGGTTTTTAACCCGGGATTGTTTTTGTGTTTATGTATTTGCTTTATAACTGATGGTATTTTCAGTTGACAGATTCAAAGTTGCTGCCTTTACTTTATTTTCATAGCTGATTTTTAGTTTAATTTCTCAAAGTTGTCTGCTAACATATGAATGGTCTCTTTATCACAAATTGTTTATCTTTTAGAGATCAGAATACTGATAAATTACAGCTGGCTTTGAGTACTTTTTAGACTAATCTTTAACTACTTTCTAATCGTGCTTTACATAGTACCATATGATAGAAGCAGAGAGTTAGAAAGAGCTGAACATTATAACTAGTCTTTAAAGTAGATTTTTCTCATTTTTGATCACTTTTTAAACTCATCTCTAGCTACTTCCTAATCGTGTTTTACACAGTACTATGTGTTAGAAGCAGAGAGTTAGGAAGAGATAAACATTCTCATTGGTTTTTAAAGTGATTTTCTTACCTTTTATTTGCAGTAGCATGAATGGTGTCTAATGCCATTAGAAAGTGGTTCTTTGCTTTCAGCTCATTTCAATTTATTTATTTCTTTCAAGCTTTTCCTTTTCAGCAAGTAGTTAGAAACCACTGATCACACACCCTCACTCATCTAGAATTCACCTTACACATACTACCACTCATCTGTTTATAAAATCACCACTCCATCTTAGGAAGATAAATTAACCACAAACAACACCCCAAACGACAAAAAGCTCTAAGAGGTTGCTTAAGTACATATAGTACACCTTCACTTCATCAGCTTACGAGCCCCGGGTTGACAATTAATGACATCAATTTAGGAACACTAAATTGACTAAACATTTTGGTGCCGTTGCCGGGGAAGTGAAATTAAGTAGCCATATTCTTAGAAAAAAAAACCATAAAAATTTCAAGGAAAGAAGTTGATAACCTATCAAAGTATGCTCTCCTCTTGCACTGTAAGGTGATCTGGAGGATCAGAAAAGAGAAAGTTATTGATTTGGTAGTTTCTTGAGTATGCTCTCTTCTTGCACCTAGAGTGAACTGGAAGATCAGAAAAAGAACTATTAACTTGACTTGAAGAAAAATAATAAAAAATGACATGCATAGAGCTAGAGATTCTAGAGGAAGGTTTTTAGCTAGAGCTCGAAGTTCAATTTTTACAAGTCCATCTGCTTCAAGGGATAGACAAGAGACACCTCCCTTATCTCCAACCAACACTCCTAGTCCTAGAATTCCTGGAATTCAAGAGCCAAGAGTTGACTCTCCTACACCTTCTATTGAATTTGAACCAGGAAGAGACTCTTCTCTTTCTCCTACAGAAAGACCAATTGTAATTGAGGAAGTGGAATCATCTGAAGAAGAAGGAGAAATCTCTTCTCATTCACCTTTTGTAGAGGAACCAGAAGATTTTGAAATCCCTAGGAGAATCATCATGGCAGAGGAAGAAGGAGGTGGTAGGGGTAGAGGTAGAGGTAGAGGAGGAGGAGGAAACAACAATAACAATAATGGAGGAAGAGGTCCCCTTGGAGGAGGAAATAGAGATGGGGATAATTCATTTGGGTTTCCCATTGTTAATGAGGATTCCCGAGCCACTATGAAAAACATATCACCATCTGTCCTCCCTAACTTCCATGGGTTAAGGACTGAGGACCTTGAAACATTCTTATTTGAGTTTGAAGTGGTGTGTCGAACTTATGACTACCTGGATGACTCCCAGAAACTCAAATTGTTCCCTTCAACACTGAAGGATCAAGCCTTGAAATGGTTCATGGGGCTACTCACTCAATCCATTAGGACTTGGGATGAAATGAAACAGACATTTTTGGATAGGTATTTGGACTATTGTATGCCTACTAATCATAAGGACGAGGTTTTTAAAATGATACAAAGAGAAGATGAGAGCTTAGAAGATTTACTTGAAAGATTTCAATATAACTTGAAAAGAGCAAAAATGAGTACCTTGGATGAAGAGACCTTAAAAGCCCTCTTATTAAAAGCCATTAGGGATGAATGGATAGACATCTTAAACATGATGGGGAAAGGGGATATTTCTCAACTTTCACTCAATGATATAGCAGAACTCTGTATCCATCTCTCAAGGGGCAAATCAAAAACTCAAAAAGGGCCTAGAGATCCTTCTCTCCTTAGGGCAAATAAATCTGCAACAGGATCAGTGAGTAGGGCTGAAATCGGCAGTATGCTTGATGAATTTAAAACTGACATCTTAGGGAGTCTTAGTGAACAACTTGATACCCTTAAGATTCACAATAAACAAAAAGCAGAAGCTGAGGCTTTGGCTATCTTTTGCCCGAAATGCAGAAAGAAACATGCTTTAAGGGAATGTCCCTTAGATGCACACGTTGTAGAAACATGTGTAATTTGCTCAGAAACTCATGAGACCAAGGATTGTCCTTCAATTCCTGGCCTCAAAGCAGTCTTTCAAGAGGATCCAGATACACTTGAATCTCTCTATTTTATTGCAAGGAGACCTTGGCAGGGACAACAGAATCAAGGGTTTAACAACTCTATGAATTCTCAATCCCAACCAAATTGGAATCCTTGGCAACAACCTTGGCCTCAACCTCAAAATGCTTTTCAAGCATGGATGCAAAGCATGCAAAATCCTTATGGGAGATTTGCTCAATTCTATCAATATCCTCCATCATTTCAGAATCAGCAAGCTCCACAACTTCCAAATCAAGGTCAACAACTATCATTGCCATACCCTCAACAACAACAACCTCCTCCACAAAATCAAAATTCTCAATTATCGCTTCAATCCCAGCAGAAATCAAATCAACTTCCCTCTCAGCCATTACCAAATCCAAATAATACGAACCCTCAAAATGCTTACATGATGGAAGGTCAACCATTCCCTACCTATATGGTTGTTCCTCTCAATGAAGTACAACTCAGATCAGGTAGAATCTTAGATCAACCTTCTACAAGTGTTCAACAACCAAGCATTTCTGAGGAAGAATCTCTCAAAGTCAATAAGGGTTCTGAAGTATCACTTCAAAACCAAAATATCCAAAAAGAAAAAGAAAAAGAATCAACCTCTACAACTCCCATAGTTGAGCAACCTACACCTTTAGCTACACCTCCTTTTCCTGAAAGATTACAAATTGACAAAGGAGTGGAAAAGCAAATATGGGTGCCTGACTATAGTTTCCTAGATGAATTGAAGAATGTCTGTATCAAGATCCCCTTGTTACAAGCCATTAAATAAATTCCCATTCTAGCGAAGACAATAAAGGAGTTGAGTTTGAAGAAAACAGGAAAGAGAACCAGAGATACAAAAAGGATACATCTAGTTGGAAAAATTGCAGACATTATGATGGGTAAGATTACCATGCAAAAATATGTGGATCCCGGTAGCCCTATTGTCAAAACTCATATTAATGGGGTTGAAATCCCAAATACTTTGATTGACTTAGGAGCCGCGATCAACATCATGAGTAGACAGACCATGGATCAGTTAAAGCTTCCTAACCTTCTCTTTACACCTACTTTACTGCAACTTGCAGATAGATCAATCATTAAACCTGATGGTGTATTGGAAGATATTCCAGTCTCCCTAGATTCTTGGGAATATCCAGTTGATTTTATGATTTTAACTCCCAAGAACAATCTAGGAGGACATCCTCTTATTTTAGGAAGACCTTGGCTGGCCACAGCTGATGCTTTCATAAGTTGTAGGTCTGGGGACATGTATATATCAGATGGTAATTCCACCAAGAAATTCAACTTGTATCCTCCAGCAAAGGCAATAACAGAAATAGGAGAAGATGAGTGGGTTGATGATGAGGATACTATTCAACCTGTTCTAACCATCTCTGAAATCAGTGAGGATAGTCAAATTCTAAATACATTAGAAAATTTTGAAATACCTTTAGAATATGACTCTACACAGTTTTAGTTAGATGCAGACATTGAATATCTCTCCTCTAGACAGATGTCTCTCTTCTCAATGGAAGAGTTTGGTAGTTCTACAGTTGAAATCCTTCCAGGAAAAACATTGAACATTAACAAAAACTTGGGAAGACCACAACAAGAAGAATTAACCAAACTGTTGCAAAAACATTCCACTGCCTTTGCATGGGAATACACTGACATGAAAGGAATCGATCCTAAGACTTGTATTCATCACATTTATATTGAAGAAAACAACAGACCTATTAGGCAACCACAAAGAAGGATGAATCCAAACCTTAGGGAAATCGTGAAAGAAGAACTCCAGAAATTGCTCAAGGTAAACTTCATTTACCCCATTTCAGATAGCCAATGGGTTTCTCCCTTGGTTATAGTACCCAAAAAGAATGGTAAATGGAGAGTTTGCATTGATTATCGAGAATTGAACAAGGCAACCTTAAAGGATCATTTCCCTCTACCTTTTATTGATCAGGTACTAGACACTTTAGTAGGTAAAAAGTACTTCTCATTCTTGGATGGTTTTAGTGGGTATAATCAAATTCAGGTAGCACCTGAAGATCAAGACAAAACCACATTCACTTGTCCTTGGGGAACTTTTGCCTACCGAGTACTCCCTTTTGGATTGTGCAATGCACCTGCTACATTTCAAAGGGCTGTACTAGGAATCTTTTCAGATCTGATTCATGATTGTGTAGAGGTATACATGGACGATTTCACAGTTTATGGTAATACATTTGAAGAAGCTTTGGAAAATTTGGAAAAAGTACTGGTAAGATGTAAGGAAACAAATCTTTCTTTAAGTCATGAAAAGTGTTTTATGATGTTTACTGAAGGGATTGTTTTAGGACATCATATTTCAGGAGATGGGATTAAGGTTGATAGATCCAAAGTTGAAGTCATCTCTAAGTTACCTATTCCAAATTGCCAGAAGGATGTTAGAAGTTTTCTTGGGTTTACTGGGTATTACAGAAGATTTATTGAAAACTTCACTAAGATAGCATCCCCTCTTTTCAAATTTCTTACCAAGGACTGTGAGTTCAAATGGGATCCCGAGTGTCAATCTGCCTTTGAAGCTTTAAAGACTAGAATATCTGAAGCACCCATCTTAAGGGGGCCAAATTGGAAACTCCCTTTCCACATTTCTACTGATGCTTCAGATACAGCTCTAGGAGCTGTTTTGGGACAAAAGGATTTGATCTCTTATGCCATTTATTACACAAGTAAGAATTTGACTCCCACTGAGTTAAATTATACTGTTACAGAAAAAGAGTTCTTAGCTGTGGTACATGCAATCAACAAGTTTAGACACTACATAACCGGCTATGAAACCTTTGTCCATACTGATCACTCTGCCATAAGATATTTAATGAACAAACCTGTCACTAATGGTAGAGTTACAAGATGGCTTTTACTCTTACAAGAATTCAACATTACTGTGTTAGATAGACCTGGAAAACAAAACGCAGTAGCTGATTTCTTGTCTAGAATCCAAAACACTAATGAAGGTTCTCCAGTAGAAGATAAGTTTCCAGATGAATACTTGTTTGCAGTGACTACCAAGACTCCTTGGTATGCAGATATGGCTAATTATCTAGTTACAGGGAAGCTTCCTCTACACTTATTTCCTAATGAGAAAAGGAAAATCATTCAGGAGAGTTCACATTTTTCTTGGATTTCTAATGAATTGTTCAAAACAGGGCCAAATTGTATAATCAGAAGGTGTGTTCGGGAAGATGAAATGCCTAACATCCTTAAGGCATGTCATGATGAACCATGCAGCGGGCACTTTGCTGACAAGAGAACAGCCTATAAAATCCTTTCTCTAGGATATTATTGGCCTTCTCTCTTTAAAGATGCAAAGCAGTATGTTAGAAGGTGTGACAGCTGCCAAAGAGTTGGGAAACCAACTCCTTCAAATGAAATGCCACTACAGCCTCAGGTATGCATCGAACCCTTTGAGAAATGGGCTCTAGATTTCATTGGACCAATTAATCTTCCATCAAAGCAAAAGAAGTATATACTAGTTTGTACTGATTATGTTACTAAGTGGGTAGAAGCGAAAGCATTGCCTTCTGCCACTGAAAATTCAGTTGTTCAATTTCTTTTTGAGGATATTTTCACTCGTTTTGGTGTCCCAAGGGAAATTGTAACAGATCAGGGCAGCCAGTTTACATCTAAATTGATGGAGAAGCTGATGGAGGAATATAAGATCAAGCACAGAACATCCACTCCCTACCATCCGCAATCCAATGGCCAAGTGGAATCTACCAATAAAGTTCTTGAAGGCATTATCACCAAGACTGTTCATCTTCATAGAAGAGATTGGGCGGAAAGGCTCCCTGAAGCCTTATGGGCCTATAGAACTACATGGAAGAACACAACAGGACATTCTCCCTATGAAATTGTTTATGGGAAGGAAGTCCTGCTCCCCATTGAGTTCCAAATCAAGACCTTCAAGATGGCAGTCCAATTGGGAATGAGCCTCTCAGAAGCCCAAAGACACAGAATGGACCAGCTAAATGAGCTAGATGAAATAAGATAAGATGCAATTCTAAGGACCGATCTAGTTCAGCACCAAAGATCTAAATGGAATGATCGTCATATCAAAGAAAGAAAGTTTCAGAAAGGAGATTGGGCTCTATTGTTTGATTCAAAGTTCAAAGACTTCAAAGGAAAGTTTCAAACTCATTGGCTTGGGCCATATGAGATTGATGAAGTCTTTAGCAATGGAGCAGTTCGAGTGAAAACTATTGATGAATTTCATACTCCTCTTATTGTGAATGGCCATCGCTTGAAAATATACCAAAAACCATTCTCAAAAGAAGAGTTTGTCAAGTTGTTTAAAGAAGATTCTGCAATCAGGTTGGTGGAGAAGGATTCTTCTCCTCCATCAGCCTAATCTTTGGTTTTTTTTTTTTTTTTTTTTTTTTTTTTTTTTTTTTTTTTTTTAAATGTATAAGCCTGAAAACCAATCTCTGATTGACAGTCTTATACAGAAAACCTGAGGTGAAAATCAGGGTCACCTGACACCTTATGTTTTCCAAAAAAAAAAAAAAATATCTCTCTCTTCCATCCCATTTCATCATTACAACCATTTCATCCACCATATCATTCATTTAATCACTTTCACTCCACCTCATTTCTTTCCATCCATCCATCCATTCATTACATTTCATTCCATCAATAAAGTTATTTTTTTAGAGAACTAAAGTTGTTTTGTGCAGCCGGAGAGTACCACTGCAGTTTCCGCAGCTGTCTGGCAATTCTGCAGTCATTTAGCCATTCCGCAGCTCTCTGCACCTGCATAAAAAAACACAGTCTGTTTGAAAAGAAATTTACAGTTCAGAAGTCATCAACAATAAGTGGAAAAGAGTCATGCAACAACAATAAAACAATGAAGGGTTAGTGGAAAATGATCAAAGGCAATCCAAGCGCGGATCTGAGGTATGATCTAAATCCTAAACTTACGGTTATCTCATTTTGCAAAGTTTCCGGGGTTATGTTTTTGCCATTTAATGTAATGATTACCAGTCTTTCCCATCATGCGACCAAAAATCCACGTATCCCCCACACTTATCGGTCATGTTCATCACGATTTTGAAACTCAATTGCGGCTGCTCTTCCATTAAGGTTTTCGTACCTGAGTGACGTAGACTACTGTACTACGTCTCTCTAAGTCATAATCCCGCAGCCAAGTGTAAACCTATGACCGAAGCCTAAGGACCTAACCGTTTCTACCCATCATTTCATAACCCTCCTACGCTCGTATCATTCCATTCACGCTGTTTCATTTCCACAATTCCCTTATTCCGTTGTGCTCACTACGCTGCTACCTTAGCCATACTCTGTTTTACTTCTTCCTCTCTGCTAATTCTGATTATCAGTGAACGTATGTTACGGCTGTTACATTAGAGCCGTAAATTCACTGTGTTAAGGCCACTGTTGAAGCCGTGTAACCTTTTTTTCCAAAAGTCTTAGAACAGAGCCGTAGAGCCAATGGGTAAACTCTTAAGAGTAGAACCCGAGGGTTCAAAATTTCTGGAGGGATATCCTCAAGTTAAAGAGGCTTTGCAGAAAGCAAACTGGCTCCAATGCATCCAGAAATTCAGAGGTTACCACAAAGAGGTTACGAAGGTCTTTGCACGTTCCTTCAGAGACAGACAATCAAGTGGAGATAGGGGACCTAAAGTTTACAGTCACTGAGAGCAGTATAGCACAGGCCACTTCACTCCCACAAACTGGAGAAAGATGGTTTAAAAACAGATCAGTACAAGACCAACAGTGGAAGCAAATCTTAAAGAATCCAGGTATGGATACCAGCATTTTTACAAAAGGGATTCTTGTTACTTATGTCAAGGAAGAATGGACAAATTTACTTTTATTAGTGCAAAAATTCTTTACTTGTGAGGGAAGGTTTGGAGTTTTATATGTTTACCATGCCAAATTCATGATGCATTTCTTAAGAGAAGATATTAACCTTCCATATTTTCTACTCTCAAGTCTTAGAAAAATGTGTTCAATTGTCCAAAGGAACCCAAGAAACATTGAATCACATCTGTATCATCATGGTCTTGTTAAGATGCTAGTTGAAGAACAGTTGAAAGCAAAAAGAGATACTTGGGAGAGATTTCTTGTGAGAAACCATTTTGAAGAAGCAGGAGAAACCTCTGTGCCTAGAAAAAGTAGAAGAAAAAGAAAAGAGGCTACCCCTGAAACTGTTGTCCAAGAGGAAACTGTCCAAGAACAGATTGAAGAAGAAACTGATGTACATCATTCTGAACATGAAATTGACCCTGAGCCTGCTGTGGACATTGGTCAAACAGCCCAAGGAATCATCACAGAAACCCTTTCAGAACTTGCCCAAGAAGTTGCTCAAAAGAGAAAAGAGAGTAGGAAGAAACAAAAGAAATATAAAGGAAAATCCATAGCTCAAGAATCCTACCTCACTCCTGAGAATTCTAGTGAGGAAGACACTCAGCCCTTAGCACAAAGGTTGGCCCAACTCCATGAAACTGCCCTTTCCAAGAAGGTGGAAAAACAAAAGCAAAAAGCACAAAAAGAAAAACAGAGCATCACCACCGTGAGAAGGAGCAGAAGGATACAAGACAAAGTGGGGGCCACAAAGGGTAAAAAGTCACCCATCATTGATTTGAGCACACCTGAAAAGGTTGCTACAAAATCTGACTTTGAGAAAAGCTCTCCACACGCTGAGTATGTTGAGACCAGTCCTCCACATGAGGAAAGTCCTTTTGAGCATGAACCTGAATATGAACATGGATCCGAATTTGAATATGAGCCTACTCCAAAGAAGTCACCAGAGGTTGACCCAGATCAGCAAAAAGTTTATAATTACCTGGAGACGTTAGAACAAGCAGCTGCTGGTCCAAGCACTGTTCAACCTTTGGAACAGCAAGTGCAATCACTGAAGCAAGAAATATTTGAGCTGGAGGTACTAAATCGCCACATCAAACAAGAAAATGAAAAACTGAAGGTACAGAGCAATGTGGGCAAGATGGTCCAAGATAACACCATGCTTCATATGGGCCTGTGGCAAAAGGAAAACAAAAAGCTCAAGAAGAGATGCAGGAAGTTAAACAGAGCTTTGATCAATCTAAAATTCAGATGTTTGATGAAAAGACCAAGAGTCAATGTGGCCACACAGAGAAAGAAGAGAAGGTTGGATGTCTTAGCAGAGGCATCTCAGCGGATGGACTGAACAATGTTTTTGATTGCATGAGGACATGCAATGCCCTCGTAGTGGGGGTATGTAGAGCCTCTACTTTGCACTTGATTACCCATCATTACCTACAATTTTCCCTCACTCATCTCTCTCTTTTGCCTCATTTTCCTTGCAAACCAACCCAGATCATTACATTTAATGTCTTTAAGCATGATTAAGTGAACTTTGCTAATGTGTGATTGTTTTGTTTAGATTTTGACATATTTTCAGAGATTCCGCAGCTGTCTGGCAATTCCGCAGCCATTCAGCGATTCCGCAGCCATCTGATGATTCTGCAGCCTTTTTGTTAATCTCAAGGTTCCACGTGTCATTTTGCAAAACGAGCCACATGGGCATGTAGGGATAAAGGTGCTCGAGGTTCCTGTGCTGTTAGTTCGGTCAGCCACATCATCTACACCTCCGGTCAACGAGGGTCAAGCCACGGTCAACAAAGGCAGCTTAAACGGTGTTGCGTAAGCTGTTGGGTCACGTCAATGCAACTGGTGATTTGTCCGTGTTACGCAGGTTGTGGAAGACATAATCCAACTCTGGATTCAATTCCCATAACGACCAGAACCTCCAGCTCATCCACGAGGCTTATGACGTGTTGCTGAACCTTTATTACGCATGACAGATTAGTTAATTTTCAGTTTCTAGCTTTACGCATTAGGCAATCGTTTAGATGCCTATAAAAACTAGCATTTGCATACGCTTAATGTTACTTTTAGTTGCTGTATTTTATGAACCTGTTATAATTTTAGTGCACTTCAAGACTCTGTTTTGATAGTACTGTTCTAGCACTCTTGATTGTAGTTTTCTGCACATGGAGTAATAAAAGCAGTGCTGTTCTGACGTTTTCAATTCCTTGAGTCTTCTTTGGGTTGTATGAATGGAGGGCCCCTGTTCATGACTGCCCTTGTATAGTATTTTATGTTCAGCATTTCCTTATTTTCCATTCAGCATTTCCTTTTCTTTGAAACATGTATAGCTTGATTCACTTTCATGTTATTTCATTTCCAGCCTTTATTTTAAGCTGATCAGTATTGTTCTTTTGCAGGTTTTTAACCCGGGATTGTTTTTGTGTTTATGTATTTGCTTTATAACTGATGGTATTTTCAGTTGACAGATTCAAAGTTGCTGCCTTTACTTTATTTTCATAGCTGATTTTTAGTTTAATTTCTCAAAGTTGTCTGCTAACATATGAATGGTCTCTTTATCACAAATTGTTTATCTTTTAGAGATCAGAATACTGATAAATTACAGTTGGCTTTGAGTACTTTTTAGACTAATCTTTAACTACTTTCTAATCGTGCTTTACATAGTACCATATGATAGAAGCAGAGAGTTAGAAAGAGCTGAACATTATAACTAGTCTTTAAAGTAGATTTTTCTCATTTTTGATCACTTTTTAAACTCATCTCTAGCTACTTCCTAATCGTGTTTTACACAGTACTATGTGTTAGAAGCAGAGAGTTAGGAAGAGATAAACATTCTCATTGGTTTTTAAAGTGATTTTCTTACCTTTTATTTGCAGCAGCATGAATGGTGTCTAATGCCATTAGAAAGTGGTTCTTTGCTTTCAGCTCATTTCAATTTATTTATTTCTTTCAAGCTTTTCCTTTTCAGCAAGTAGTTAGAAACCATTGATCACACACCCTCACTCATCTAGAATTCACCTTACACACACTACCACTCATCTGTTTATAAAATCACCACTCCATCTTAGGAAGATAAATTAACCACAAACAACACCCCAAACGACAAAAAGCTCTAAGAGGTTGCTTAAGTACATATAGTACACCTTCACTTCATCATCTTACGAGCCCCGGGTTGACAATTAATGACATCAATTTAGGAACACTAAATTGACTAAACAGCATGGTGCCCCTTTGCGCTAGTATTTTAATCTGAAATTGCAGCCATTGTTCTATGAGGTAAAGAGCATAGGATTTAGCTGGCATCCTACACTGGATGTCCTCCAAGGAGAGGTTGGCCATATATGCTAGTTGGTTTTCCTTTTCCTGCAGTTTTCCTCTCTGTTTTTCTTATCTTCTTCCTTTTGCTATTCCTTCTCATCTCCATCAGTTTCTTCCTTTGTTTCAACATCATCCTCCTTGTGTTCTCTTTCATCATGTTCCTCTGTATTAGTTTCTTCTTCATCCATCTCATCCCCATCTAGCTCTGTATCTTCTTTTTCTTGTTTTTGCCTCCTCCTCACTGACAAAAGGACTAACATCATAGGTGAGGGTTTTGATGTCATCCTCTGCTAGTAAGTCTCTGAAGTCTGACCATGTTATAGGGATGAAACAAATATATAAGAAGAACATAAGAAATTTAATAAGAACATAATAATATCACAAGTAGTTATCAACATAAAAAAATATTCTTCCTTTCTAGTTTTCTAACACCATGATGAGAGAGAGGAATCAAATAAAGATGAATTAGGGGATGACCCCTAATTTTCCGTGTAAGTCATCATGTGGGGTCCCAAAGTGGGTTTGGGGCACATTCGCTGGTCTTATGGGTCTCTAAATGAAAGAATAGCTTGTACAATGCTCCAAGTGAGGGCTCTGATGATGGTGCCTGCCCTCCCATTTCTCAAGGGTGAGACAAACCTCCTTTGGGCCTTGGATCAACTTCAATAATCATGCTAATTCCGTTGGGTCATGCTGATCTAAGTGCATGATCTTGCGAATAATGTGGGGCAATGAACAAACTGTTGAAGGTGTTGAGGGTGCCCATGGCATGAAATGATGCTAACACACATGATGGAGTCTCATGGCTCTCAATGCATCCCTTACAAATGTCAATATGATACTCTGGTGGGCTTGGGCTTTGGTTAAGTTTCCCAACCCATGAGGAGACCACCTTCCAATTTCATATAAGATCCAATGCACGTCCTCACCATCAAGTGTTGAAAATGCAACAAGAAAATCCTAATTTATTATGTCCTTGAATAAAATTAGGAAATAAATTGTAATTCCATATTTCATGATAGCTTGAAATAGCTAACTAAGTTAATTTGACTTAGTTGGCTCAGTTAATTCAAGTTGAGGGTCTAACTAGATTCATTTTGAGTGTCTCCTACTTTTTAGGAGCCATGGTTGAGTTTATTTTGAGTTGTAATTATTTAATTCAATTTAACTGAGTTAAATTCAGTTAAACTAGTTCCAACTGATGGAGAAATTAGTGGGAGATCCAGTAGTGGGGTGTAACCTGCAGTGATCAACCAGTAAACTGAAGATTCACTCATAATTAACTCATGCATGTCAGATCAGAGAAAGACCCAGTTGAGATTAGAGTTCAAGGACAATGTATTATCAGTTGTATAATCATCTGAATTGTACAGGTGGTGCATGCAATAAGAGGAAGGCCTATGATGATTGTGTAATTCATATTTATGGAATTTCCCAATCAAATATGGCCTAATTCCCTAAGAAAGTGCGCAAAGAAATAGGAGCTTGGCAGGCAACAAAATTGGCTAAGTATTAGCTTGAGTTTGTCTGGGAAGCAGTGAGATAGATAGAGATAGTGCTGAGGTTGCTCAGGCTTGAGCAAAGCATTGTAATATTCTCATATTTTCTTATTAATGTAATATACAAATAGCAAGGGTTATTATCTTTGGCTTTCCCCATAAAATTATTGTATTATGTGTGATTGAATTCTTTCCTTTTATGCTTCGTGATTTCATCCATCGTTTATTGTTTCTAATGATGAGTAGAGTAGATTCAAGTCAATTGTTTTAGCATATTACTATCTGCAATTTGAATCTACAAGGAATTTCTAAATGATATGAGAGTTGAAATCACTATGGAAGAGGATAATACGAGTTTGTATTTTGCAGGAAAAATTGAATTTGTAGTATCATACTTTAGAGCCAGCAGGATGTCATTCTATGGATTGAGGCTCAAATATGTCCTTTAGGATAGTTTGAACTATATTGCTTGGAAGGAAAGGATGGAGGCAGTGTTAGAAGACAACATGCTTAAGGAATTCATAGACAAAGATATTCCTAAGCCAACTGATGTTTAGGATCTGAAAGAGTGGAGAAAGTGTGTGGCAAAGGCGAGAAGGATTATCCTAGAAGGAGTTTGATATCATATTTTCTCAAACCTCCATGGTAAGGAAAATCCATTTGCAATGTGGAAGGCCTTGACATACCTATTTCAAAACAACAATGACCATAGGAAGTTGGCATTGAAGGACAAGCTCAAAAATATCAAGATGGAGAAGGGTGACACAATACCGAAGTACTTGAAAATTTCACCCAATGTTAGGATGATCTTGGAAGTGTCGGTGTTATAATTGTTGAAGACGATCTGGTGAGCCTAGCACTTCTAGGCCTTCCCAAGAGCTAGCATAGCTACTAGGACTCAATTAATGGGAGGGAGAAGCTACCAGAGTGGGAGCGATTGTGGTCTAACTTGGTACAAGAAGAGATTTGGCGGAACACCAGAGATGGATCCTCATCCAAGCATGATGATGAGGAGAATTGTGCCTTAGCTGGAAAGGCGAAGAAAGGGAAGGGGAAGTCATCCCATTCCAAATCAGATTCTAGTTAAGGTGGCAAGAAGAAGGACATGTTGAAGATTAAATGTTTTCACTATCACGAGCTGGGACACTATGCCACAAAGTGTCCGCACAAGAAGGCCAGTAAGAAGCCCTCAGGAGGAGTGGCAGGTGAAGCTCTTTCTTCACAATTCGAGCTGGATTTCACCCTCATCGCTTGCATGGTGACATCGGTGATGGGTAGTGTGTGGTACCTGGATAGTAGAGCCTCATTTCATATGACTGACAACAAAGAGTTATTCAATGACTTGGAGGAGAAGGACATCCATATGCACATCGACACCGGAAATGATGGGAGGTATAGTGCGACCGATATCTATACTGTTACCTTTCAGAGGGAGTTTGGTTCTCCTCTCACATTAAAAGATGTCATGTATGTTCTGTGTTGGAAGAATAATTTGGTTTTATTTTCCATGTTAGAGGATCGTGGCTACGATGCGAAATTTAGCAAGGGAAAGGATTTCCTTTGTCATATAGCCTCAGGATAGGTGAAGTGGATTGGGGTTCAGGTGAAGAAGCTCTACAAATTGGATGTAGAATATTGCGCTTCTTTGAGCACAAAAAAGAAGAAGGTGCAAAGCCAAGACATCAATGAGTTGTGGCATAGAAGATTGGGTCACTTGCACCATAGATCTTTGAATATCATATGGTGAATTTCTATAGGACTTCCCAAGGGTACACTAGAGAAGAGAGGCACATGCAAAGGATGTACATTGGGGAAGTACACCAAATATTCCTTTCATGATAAAGACAATCGAGCGCAAGCAATCCTTGATAGAGTTCACTAAGATGTGTGTGGACTGTTCTCGACAACATCCACAACTAAACACAGGTATTATGCAATATTTGTTGATTATTTTTCTCGTAAGTGTTGGATTTTCTTCATGCAAAAGAAATATCTGATGTTCGCTAAATTTTGTGAATTTAAAGCACTTGTCGAGAAAGATACTGGCACGAAAGTTAAAGCTCTCAGAAGTGATAACAATGGAGAATATGTGTCAAATGAATTCAAGAACTTTTGTGCATCAAAAGGCATTCGGAGGGAGTTAATAGTACCTCATAACCCATAACAGAATGGGGTGGTTGAAAGGAAGAACAAAAGTATTGTGGGAGTTTCATAGGCCATGTTACATGATCAGGACCAACTGTTGCACTTATGCGTTGAAGCATGCAACACAATTGTCTATTTGCAGAATAGAAGCCCTCATCAAATTCTCAGGATGAGTACACCAGAAGAAGATTTTTCAGGTAAGAAACCAGATGTGGCAGGATCTTTGGTTCATCAGCCTACTATCATGTTACTAAGGATGCACGTAAAAATCTAGAGCCAATGGCTGAGTTGGGCATATTTGTGGGGTAAACTGATATGCCTCACAATTATCGGGTGTATTTTCCATCCAACAGGATGATAGTGGTTCATAGAAATGTGAAGTTCGATGAAGAGAAGGCCATGAGATGTTCCCTTGAGAGGGAGCTTCAGTTACATGCAGATGAGAAGCTTTTATCTCCAAAGGAGGAACCTCATGATGATGTGGAGCAACCACATGCAAACGAGTAGAGAGTGGAGAACCCGCTCATGCAGAGACTTCCAGAGATGGAAGGAAGCACACCAAAGAGACTGACAGATTGATGCATGATGCTAGAGAGAATGTGGGAGCACCCACATCACAACGCAGATAGAGGAGGTCACCAGATGTAAAATAGGAAAATGAGATTGTGTTGCCAAAATCAGGGTTTCCCAAGTAGTTCTTTTCCTAGAGCTATAAGCCAATAGGGGAGATCCCATGGGACTAGGATTGTGGAGTAATCCCCCATTTATAGTGAGAGAACAAAACTACGTTGAAAACCCTTCCTCCTTCCAAGTCAACCCAATAATCCATGCCCAAAGTGCCTGAGGAAAAACAAGCACAAGCATGCGATTGCACATTGAAAAACATAACATTAGGATTGGATGGCCCACCTTCAAACATATGCTCTCAATAGATAAGCGGAGGGACATATGACTAGCTGAGGGAGTGGAGATCAAATGGCACAATATGTTGGCTACACTGGTTGTTGTCAAACACTATTGGCTACCAGCTAAACACAAATCTAGGAGAAAATTTATCCTATGGGGTCACCCACTTTTGGTGAGTAATAGTCATTACTATCATAAACTTCAAAAACAACATCTTTCATGAACCAAAAAGAATCATGCTTCAAGCTTGTTCTCAATTTCTTTTGAAACAAAAAGATATGTTTAGAAATCTGGATTTGTACTTATGGCTATAGTTCAATTCACCTACCTTCATGTTTAAGTTGTAACTCATTGTTAGATTTGAACACATAATTTATATTTGAGCATCCTTGAGTCCTATCAAGAATGCTACAATTCACTTTCCTTCATATTGGAGCCATAACTTATTGCCAGCTACTACCTCTAAATTATATTGAATACACTAGATGCCTAATGAAAATATTGCAACTCATCATTAGCCATTATATTCTAATTTATATTTGAATATCCTGTTGTCTTGAAGAGAATTTCCATTGAGATTTCCTAGGTCAAGAAATCACGACCCTAAACTGATTTATTTATGTCAACTTGGATTTCACTATTTATACTGTTCAAGAAATACATAAGAAGAAATGCTTCCTACAGATCATTAATTATTGCACATATTTTACAATTTGGAATAATTCATTCCATGAGAAATAAATGGTCATAATTTGGGCCGAGGTGATGGCTATAGCTACCATTTGGTCATTCTTATGGCCAGCTTGCTTGAGCAACTGAAAGAACCAAAGCCTTATTCACATGGGCTGGTGTTACAATATCGATCTAATCATTTATTGCTTCCTTGGCAATTCGAACAAGTCGGAGCAATCTATCTATATCTTGAAAGCCGAAATCGATAACTCTTTTAACTTCAGACATTTTGTCTGTACCTTTATTTCCATCAGGCGTATTGACTATGGCAGCTGAAAATGCAATTTCTGACTTTGTAAAAGCTTCCACACCAGCAATGACATCTTCTGTCTGCAATTCAGAAACAAATTGAAGCTGAATTAGAGCAACTTGCCAAGGATATCAAAGTAACCTTATCCTATAGAAGGCAAACTAAATGAGAAGTTAACAGATGGAAAAGAAGACGATTTCCATAGACTAGCAATAACAACCATTTAAATTAAGTGTTTATTTATCTTCCGACTTCATATTTCACAAGGAATAATTTTTTAGCTAGTGACAAAGTGTTTCTAATCCTATGCTTCTTTATGGTCTGGATATATAACTTGTGATAATGTATAAAGATAAAATTTTATTTTCAAAGACAAAATACATTATTTACAACTTACATATTGCATGACACGAAGAAAATGAGAGTGATGTTTAGCAGAAATCACATGATTTCCAGCTACATGGGGAGATCCATCTAGCTTGGATGGATTTACAAGACTTTTGTCCATCAGTGGCTGTTTGTTTGAGTTGTCAATATAGGAGGATGAAATTGTTGGCAATTCACCTGCAATATCACAAAGCCATTGGTCATGAAGTGAATTTAAATAGAATTCATATAACAAATCTAGTAAGCATGCGAATAGATATATCTTGACTCAATGCAACTAACAATATCCGCAAATGTTGCTCAAAACAAAAAGGATGATAAAGCAAAAAAGTAAAATTACAAACAAATCTAGTAGCAACACAGCATCTCTTTGGCTAGATCCTCTTGGGCCAAACCACAGGTTAAAAAATATATGGAAAGCAGATAAGCAGTGGGGATTTTCTGCAACTTAGTAAAGCAAGGAGAAGGCTTACAATGAATATCTTTGAAATCGAGTTAACAAGAGAAATCAACAACAGTGAGTCTACATGAACTAGATTGCATATTTCATTTAAAAACATTTCAGCTCGAACCTAAATATGATTTTTAAGGTTTTTCCCATTCTTTGGTCAATGACTACTATTAGTGTTAACAACAATTGTTTTATGCATAGATAGCATGCTTGTTTGCTCAATTTATATGCTTCTTCTCTATGTTTGCAATCATATCATTAAATCTTAGAGACTCCATTATTTGCTTAAAATATTCAAATATATTTCTAAGATAGACTACCTTAGCTTATTCCACAAGTAGAGTTTGGGGCAAAAGTGTGTTCGATGACCGATGACATACTAGCACTCTCTCTATGGTAGTCAATTGGGTCTAGCCCAGGCAGTTAAGAGGAGGAGCATTATCCCTTCTACCCACATTGAATTCCTGCAATGGAAATCTTGAGCTCTTAATGAGTATATTGTTGACAAAGCTTTGAGCTTCTACAAAATCCGATTTACCCTGGCTACCATCCTCATACTGAAGGAAAGTGCTTGGTGGTTTTTGTTAGGAAAACATATTATGTGGAGAAAAGAAGAAAAGGAAAAAATAAATTATTCTTTTCGTGGTAATAATATCCGTTAAACATCAAAACACTTATTTTGGGAACTTCGGTGGAGGATGTTCTCTACACGCGGCTTCTTTGTTGCAACGGCTAGGGTTCAACCCTAGCTGGCCGCCTCTGCTCCCGAGCTTTAAGATGGTTGTCTCCTTCAATGTAACTTTGAATCCCCACTCTTTCTCAATTGCAATTCTAGTTTTTGCGTCCTCTGTGGCAGATAAATCGTCCTACCCTATTCCGGCCTATTTGGTTATCTCTCCTATAGCCATGGCTTCCTTAGTGGCTAGTTTCAGGTGTATGTCCTTGGAATTCATGTTGTACTTGTCTCCCTTGGCGGTGGGTTCATATTTGACTTCCATATCTCTTGCTTCCAAGTGTGTTGCATCCTCTCGAATTTCACCCTCAGCTTCCCCGAAGGTTGACTTGGTACCAGTATATGTTAGCTTTTGTAGCATCGGATAGTTGTTCTAGTCTTGTGTTAGAGAGGCTGAGAACATGAGATATTTAGAACCCATAAAAGGTTTCGCGAGATAAGCTTGTGAAACTCCTTAATTAAATAAATTAACCATCATTTAAATTTTTCCAAAGTCTAACTTAGGAAAGCTGGTTAATTAATAGCAATTAATTAAGGAAAGGTGAGAATGCTCTAGAAACTAACACAGATTGAGTTTGAGATGACCTTAGCCATTGATGGAGATCTAATCATGGTTGTTGGTTCACCAACTAGAGATTATAAGAGAAACTATATGGGTAGAGAGGAAGACATATCACGAGAATGAATTCCTTGGCTGATCGAGCTATCGAGCTGCAGAATTGAAGCAAGGAAGAAGAGATCGAACCAGAAGGAAGGAAGAAATGAGAGGGAGCAACAAAAGAGATTCTAAAGGAGTTTTCCAGTGTCAGAAGAGTCAGCCAGAGGAGGCCGGATTATTCCACAGGAGGTTGTGCAAAGGCTCAAGGAGATAGTTTGATTTAGTCAGGGAGGAAATCGATTTAGTTGTTGGAGGTTGGGATTTTCATCAAGAGGCCAAGTGAATCATTTCTGAAGGCTGATTTGGGAAGAATGACAACATTAGAGCAGTTCCAGAGACAGTAATAATTGGCCTGCGCAGCGGCTGGCGCAAGGGTGTTCAAGCAACTAGTTTGAGCTAGTTTCGGAGTTGAGATGAGTGTCAGGTGAGATAAAAATTGTCTCACTAATTTTTTGGCAGATTATTTTGTTAAGGATTGTCAGTTTGGCATCCAGATATTGTACTCAAATTTCATTGTTGCATATAATAATAAAACCCTCATCTACTGCATCGATTTTCCCACATTCGGTTTTTCTAGGGACTTTTCTCCAAAAATAACAATGTCACTTTATTGTGTTTGCTCTATTTTCTGAGTTCCAATTTCTGCAGTGCATTTTATTTTTTTGGTGAAAATAACAATTGTGATTTTATTCATTGTTTGTCGTAATAGCAAATAAAATGCACATAATAATATTCAGTTAGAAGAATAATTTCCAGTTGCTGCAATAGTTGAAACTTTCACAATATTTAGTCCTGGTAACACTTCTGTGGGAGTTAACAAGTCTACGATTCCACCTTCCTTTAGTGATATAGTTAAATTTTCTGATTTGTGTAGCTTGGGAGGTACTCCACAACCCTAGAAGTTGGTTTTATGAGAAATTTGATCACAAAAGGTTTTGTGGGCAAAGTACCCAAGTGGTGGGGTCTTGAACCCAAGAAAGGGGTTTAAGATCTAAAAGAAATCATTATTAATTCCTAAGGTCAAGAGGACTAAAACCCTAAGATCTAGAGGGTTCCTAACGGACCAAAGGAAAGGTTATTTAAAGAGACCTAAGCATCAAGCTGAGATAATCAAGTGGGATAAATAATTTGATTGTGGAGGCTAAAAAAATGTAGCCCTAAGAGGAGGTCGAGTTAAAAGGCTAAGTAGGGCTGCTAGAGAGGGTTGTGATTTGATCCAAGAGAAACAATATCTCAAGAAGGTGGCAAAGGAGCCGCAAGGAAGAGTGACAACAAAGGAGGAGGGTTTCTATCCAAGATTGCTCACTCTTATGGAGATATTCTTCAACCCTAGCAACCAAGTCACCTCAGTGTTCTATGGAGAGGGAGTCACAAGCTTATTTGATGGAGAAAAGGAGGGTTGGAAGGCCTAAAAAACTTGCGAGAGTAAGGATGCACCTCAGATCTCTTGTTGCCTATAAGAGAAGGGGCCAAATGCCCTAGTTAATTGTAAATTTGCAAGAGGGAACCACAAGCCTTAGTTTGCAAGGGAAGAGGCCTAGATGCTAATACTAAATGCGGTCAAGAGGGCCAAAATCCATGAGAACACAAGGAGGAAGGTTAGAGGCTTGTGTGGCCTAGTTCAAGATGTGACGGGCCTATAAGGTGAGGCCGCATGACTGTCCAAGATTTCTAGTGTGTTTAGACGAGGAAGTTGAACAATTATGTATGCACAAGGGTTTCTAGAAGAAGGGTTAAGTCATGGAGATAGTTTGCTAAGTGGAGAGGTTGTTCAAGGGTTTGAAACAACAATAAAATTTGGTACCTAAGTACAGTGAGAGGGAGGTTGTTTTAATTGTTAGAGGACTGATTTGGATGCCCTAGTTTAGGGCTACTTCTAAGGTGCATTGCCATCAAAGGATCTTCTCTGAGATCTATAAATCTATCCATAAAAGGAGATGCCAAGACCCTATGTGAAGAGAAGGATTGGTGCAGTAGATTTGATCTTCTAGTGGGTTGTATTTAGCCTCTGTATATGAACAATGAAGTGGGCAGACAGGCAGAAAGTGAGGGCTCGTATAGTGAAGGTAAGAAAGGTTATCGAAGGTTTATTTTAGAGTGTTGAACAATGGTTATATGTGCCCCAGATTAGTCAAGGAGTGACTATGTGTGGGCAGATTTGGATGCCCTAAGAAGAGTGACAAAAGCAATTGATGTGTCATAGAGGTAGGACAGATTTGGATGCTATAGGATCAGCTTTTTGAAGTGGCAAGAAAGTTAACAAGTGGGCAGATCTGGAAGGCCTTATGGCAATGATCTTGGAGCAGCTAAGACACTGTGTGAAGGCAGTTGAGTTTTGTTCACAAACGAAGTTGTGAACATTGATTCTTGTATGTAGTATGCAGTGGCTAGAAGACCTCAAGTACAGTGTTCATGAAAGGACCCATGAATTGTTAGGAGGCAGATTGATGGGAGCCCTAGTTCAGCTGATGAAAGCAGCCATATGGTTGATAAGAGGGCAGTTCTAGAAGACCCAATGATCATACTTCTTAATGGAGCAAGAAGGATGCTAGTGGGCAGATCGGTGGGCCAAAGTTCAATGACACAAAAGGAGTTGTGATCATTGATAGTGGTAGGTTGGATAGTTGAAGATACAAATGTAGTGATCAATAGATTGGGAGGCAAGAGGACCCACCATATGTGTTCAAGGTACATGGATTGAAAGGTTATGGGGCACCACATGAGCAACTAGGTCAAGTGTATTTTGTTTAGGGTATATTGGTGTCATAGCAGTTGACACCAAGCCCTAGTTGCGTCCTTATATCAAGGTTGTGTGTAAGGGCCATGATCTTTGGTGCTGGAGCCCTAAGACTGTTGTATTATAGATTGTAATATAATAAGTAGACGGTTTAAAAAGTTAAAATTGTCATGTGCACTAGTTGATTCATTGACAGTTGTTATTCCATTGTGTAAAGTGGAAGTGTTGTGGCATTTGAGTGTGTTTGTGTTCGATATTTTAGACACAAACCAGATCCTTGAGTGTCGTGGAAAAATCTACAAAAGTTGCTTTTGCTCCCTCTTTCTCTGGGTTGACTGTTCATGAAGCTCCCTCGATTGAGGTCCCATTAGGGGTTGATGCTCTCAGTGAATCAAAATTTTTCTCAAAAGCTAGCATGATTTGTAGGTTCAATGGCCTGTGGTCGTGACTGTTGATATCCACTCTTGAATTTCTAAGCATTGGAAGCCCTTAACCTCCAATGATTTGAATGTCTACCCTCTGGCAAGAGGATTCTTTGTTGTTGTTTTTGAGAAAGTTGAAGACATGGTGCAGATTTCTGAATCTGATCCGTGGTTCTAGGGTACTGTAGGGCTTTATTTGCAACCCTACTTACCCTCCTTCAACCCTCTTTCGGCTTCAATCTCTACAGCTCTGTTTTGGGTAAGGCTCCCCAACCTCCCATTGCATATATTAAATCTCTCTTCTTTGACAACAATTGGTAATGCCTTAGGCAGATTTTATTATTAGTGTGATTACACTAAATTCTACTTGAAGCCTACATATGCCCACATGCGTGTGGAAATGGATTTTAACAAAGGATTTCCTGTTGAAATCAAGTAAACAAGCCCTGACTATCTATGGGTGCAAAATTTGGATTATGAAAATATTTATTTTCGCTACAGATTTTGTTATGAAACCATGCATTCTCTTCAAAATTGTCCCAAAGCTGGGAAAAACAAAGCAAAGAAAAATAGTCGAAAACGAAGATGGTGGGACGGCGCCCAATCAGATCACTATACAATTTATAAGGAGGTTGTTCCCCCAAATTCTTGTAATGATGTCAATTTGCAAAAGGATAAAAAACCTTCAGAGATCCTGATAGATCCTTCGAGAGATCGGGGATTTTCAGCAGCAAATCAAGTGAAGAAGGGTAGTGGTGTGGAGGTTTCTAACAACTTAGCGAAATCTGGTACGCCAAGTGCTTCTCTAAAGAATTTTCTTAGAAAAAAGAATTATGTAGTTGAGCATCCAATTATGGAAAAGGGAAAGAATATTGCCTCTTTGCCCATATCCTGTGAGGGTGTTCCTCTAGAAGATAATTTCGAAAAACCTCCTCCATGGGTTGATCAATTAGAAGTGGATGAGCCTTCATTGGATCGAAAGAATTAAACTACCAATAGAGACCAATCAAAGAATAGTGACAAGATAGATTCGCCAAAAAACTTGGGTTAGTTCCAAGTTGGGAGAAAGATGAAAAGAAACTCTCCAAGGATAACGTGAAGTTAATCAAAGCTAAAATGAAACTAAGTTGAGGATGGGATGCAAATACATTTGGATTTTATGGGTCTTTTGGAAAGTTTTTAGTTGGAATGGGAACAAATTTTATGTATTGTGGAGTTTTCAAGTAAGGATTTGGGTTGATCCTGCGTGCTCAATCCCAAATCTTAAAGGAATTTTTGTAGCTCTTATTCTTAGAAGAATTGTAACAGTTTTGGGCCGTATGCCAACTTTATTAATATAATATCCAATACCCGTCTCTTTAAAAAATAAATATCCATTAAACATTTTGGATGTGGTCCATGATGTCGTGTGTTTCCTCAGGTTAGCAAGAGTATTTGTGCTGACAAGTGCATGCCATAATCTTTGCAAACTGTTGAGAAATCATTGCATAGATATTGGAAGATGTTATTGGCAGATACTCTATGCACTAGCATACATAATAAGAATTTTCATAGCTCAAAAAGAAAATTTGAAAGTAGCATGAAGAATAATGTGCCAAAATGTGCCAATTTGACTACAATATTTAGAGTTTGAACTTCGAAATTTAGGTAGTAGTTTAATACTATATTTATTGCTAAACATTATACATTAACATTTGTAAGGGAAGTGACATTTCTGACCCTACAACTAGCAAAATAAAAGCATCTTAGCAACTATATTAATCCTAATAAAAACCATTAGCATAAAGTTTCAATAGATCAACTATAGTGACACTTTTCAACTCAATTGGATCTAAAACTTCAACATTGACACATCATTAAGAAACACAAAGTCCCTTTACATGATATATTTGCAATTTGTTCGAAATACTGAGAGGGGAAGGGGGAGAGGGGTGAATCAGTGTTTCATTTATTAACCAATTTTTAATCAACAAAACAGTACATAAATCATTCGAAATAGAACATATGAACATAAAAGATTCACAATTGAAAGAAAACTTTTCTTAATATAAAGAGTACAAACAAGTTTATCAATTCCAACCGAAACTTTCGTAGGCTCGACCTATGAGGGACACCAATCCCCACTTGAGCACCAACTCATTGAATTAGTAGACACCAACCCATAGGAGACTCCAATCTCCTAGCTTAGCACCAACTCAAGAAATTTGTAGTATCCAACCTTCTCACCAATCCCCACTTGAGCACCATCTCACTAAATTAGTAGACACCAACCCACAGGAGACTCCAATCTCCTAGCTTAGCACCAACTCAACAACTTTGTAGTATCCAACCTTCTCAATTAAGCACCAATATTATGTACGCCTCATACTATATCCATTTTCATGCATCAACCAAGTCCATGGGGCAATTAGATCTATAACCAAGTCTTGAAATAATCATAAGCTTAGAGGTGAAATACAACAAACCATAATCAATGAGTTACCGATAGTACAAGCCATAAACTCTTCAACGATTTCAATGGTGCTTGGCATGCATTCACCATTATGTTCAAACTCTATCCATTTACTTTAATATGCTCAATCTTAGAACATGCTTGTTACCCCCCACCTGTGGGTAGTGTATATAGGAGAATTTTTTTCTCCTAGATGGTCCTCATCCAACAACCAACAACCCCTTGCAACCACCAGATAGCTCAATGTGCCATCATCTCCACCACCTGAGCTAGCCATGTGGTCCCTCGACCACTTGTCATGAATTTATGTTTGAATGTGGGCCTCTCGACCCCAAAGGTATGACTTTTCATTGGTATAATTGAGTAATTTTCCTTACTTGTCATGGACACTTTTGGGCATGGATTGGTGGGGGGATTCGGATAAAAGAGTGGGTTAGGTTTGTATTCTTATCTTCACTGCCCGATTTCGTGGTTACCCTTGTATCCTAGTCTAGTGCAATCTCCTTTATTGACCATTGGATTTAGTGCTGGCACTACATGGGAAATCCTGATTTTTTGTTATGTGGTCCCGCTTCCCAATACCACATACATCGCTCCCGTTCCACTCATCTTAGCCTATTCATCTATTTTCCCCTCCGGGTCCACATGTGTCCACTGGGTCCACATAGCGATAGCCTCCCCCTCCCCTTGTCCACACCTTGGGTTGAACTTGGAACGATGCCCTAGAGGTTGATGCAACTTAAAAGAAAAGAAAAAGCATAATTTGGCTACTCTCAATAGGAAATGTATCACAAAATGAAAAATATGGTTAGGACATACAACTTTAGCACATGGGAAAAAGCCAGACATGAGCCTACCCCTTATCCATGGACATCACCCTGGTTCCTATGGGCCCTATATGCCCCCTCTCTATCATTAAGGAACCCATGATTGTCCCAATCCCTGGTGGGCGATGAACTATCCCACCTTAAGGGGGTACCCACTACTACATATTACACATCATGCTCTCATCCCCTAGAGCCCCAAGCAATTATGAAGAAAAATCAATAAAAGGAAAAAGACATGAAGGGTGGAAAAAAAAATGTCAAGAAACTCATGTACCATGATTTTCTCCCTCCTACTCTCACATACCCAGGTGTGGGCTTCCCTTATTATAGCTACCCATGAACCTTGACATGTGATCAGGATGATTCCCCTAATCCCCACTCCATTCCATTATTATATCATTTTCCACCTACCACTTGAAGGATGTACCATGAACATGTCACCCCCTTTAGAGGTTGAAACCACCTAATAGGGTCCTTGGTTAACCCCGTATTGAACTTGGAGACACTTGTACATGCCAGAGCCCACTATGGAAGGGCATGCCACCATAAAGTGCCCCATTGATCCCATGACTTATAAGCTTTATTACTTGAGTTTTCTAATGAATTGTTGTATTGGAGGGCAAGGGTACACGTTGAATCTTATGTAGGATTGTAGTTGGGTCTTCATTTGGGGCTTGGTCTCCCTATACGGGGTCCTAGTCCTCCAGAGGGATACATTGGCACCTATAGAGTGATCGTTGAGAGCCATGGGCCTCCACCATAGCAAATATTACTTCATGGATCTCCAACGCCGATCATTGATTGTTCTTGTTCCACCATTTTGGATGAGGATGATGCACCTGGTTCACCATGCTCAGCCGACTCCACACTTGCACCATACACTTGGCAGATGTTCCAAGGTTGACAAGATGTCTCCCGCTACAGAGGGGGGGATTACATCACCATCCCAGACCTTACAGATGGTCTACAGGCATTTTCAATCAACTTGGAGACCCATGAGGATGTTCTTGTGCCCCCATATCCACTTGAGGGCATCACAAGTTCTTGCTTGGAAAACAAGGGGCCAACCCCTTGCCACTATGTTGGGAGTCCATTTCTACATCATGGCACCCCTTATACTTCATTAGGCCTCCTCAAAGGCCCAACGACTCACTTTATTGATCAGTTGGCCCTCTTGAGAGGCTTTTTCATGTATTATTTAATGGAAATACTTAGAGTGGGGTGAATCAGTATTTATTTTCAATTGTTAATATTTACCAATTAGATCACTTATAATTAGAACATAAAGAATGAACAAAAAGAATAAATACTTTTATTAATCAATGATGAAGAATCCAATCTTCTTTACAACAAATTCAATACTATAATGTGTAGGGTTCCAAACCTAGATGAAGACACCAATCTTCAATCTCCCAGGCTCCAACCTGTATTTTGCCTCCACTTAATCTCCACGTCACTTCATCAATGACAATCTTGTCTTCACATGAAGGAGTCTCCACAACTCTTCAGGTTACCCAAACAAGATCTGTAGAGTTACCTCATGATGATTTCAATAATGCATCATGGTCTCCAATGATGTCTCCAAGATATGCTAAAGGTTTTCAACAAGGTATCTTCAATAGGCTGCACTAAGCCTCAATGTCTGCACCAAAAAATTCTTTGTTTCGAGCCTTTGTTCACAATGTCGCGGTAACTACTTCAGGAGTGACTGCTTTAGAGGTTTGCAATATCTTACTTCCAAGGAAAAACTCACAAACACTTCAATGTTGGTGTTGTCTTTTTCTCCCTTCAAACGATGACAGATGTAACCTTACTTTCCTGGTCCAAGGTCATACAAATCTGAGGTCATATCGATTCGAGAATTAATCTTTCCACAAATCTGAGACAGTGGTACAGAACTGAACTGAGCTACTAGATGAACCTCCACAGGTTTGTCCTTCAGGTTGCGGTCTGCATTTCTTCTATAGATTAATTCATCACAGGTCCAGGCCTTCCAAAGACTAACCCAGTCAAAAATTTATTTTCCTGCTTGGCCTTTGGCTTCCTTTCCTTTGTTCTTTCAAGTTCACGAGTTGTGAACTATATTTACTTCTCTGTAATGGATCACCGATATAAATCTTTGAAGTTAGTATTTGAGTTGTATATATATAGGTTTCACAAATAACACAAAGATACATACATTGGAGGAGAGGCCGAGTTGTGCATGAGATGGCACATTAAAAATATATCGGAATGGGTCTTTTGTTAATATTCAACCAAATATAACACACTCTTGTTATTTGCGGAAACCACATAGCAACATAGGAGAGGCTATAGCCACATTACAATGGATGTCGGGACGTCCCACATGCCACATCATTGCTTTAATCCTGCATATCGCAACTTCATGAATATCGAAGTTTTTCAAGTTGTGCACATGCTCTAAGTTCCGATATCAACATCATCGATATTCCTATAACACATATCGCCCCTACTTCCGACGTAGCGGATGCGATATTCCACTAAACTCGTTTTGATACTTCCAATTGGGTCTGCATCATGCTCTGACCATTGAAGGATGCAATATTATATTAAATTGTTTTGATAGTCCTATTGGGTCCACAACATATATCTCAATTGGAGGTTTCAACGTGACACGGCTTTAAAACTTGCGATATGGTGGATGCGATATTACACTAAGGTGTGTTGTGAAGGAGCAATCGGGTCCGCAATGCATATCGCAATCGGAGATTTCAATGTGACAATGGCTTTAAAACTTGCGATACAACAAATGCGATATTACATTGATGATTGAAGTCGTTACAATAAACTCAATCGGGTCCGAAAGACTAATCGCAATCAAAGATCGACGAATCTATTCGGAGGTCTCATTTCAAAAACGTCAACAAAGGGCAGATGCAATTTTACATTAAAGATGTTATGATAAACTGATTGGGTCTGCATATCAGCAATTCGGATATCAGAGGTCCCATTCAAATCGGAGATCGGAGTCAGAGTTGAAGATCAGAGATTGGGGTTTCTGAGTGGTAACACATAAAAGGCATCGATATGATTTCGCCGATATGATTTCTCTGCTGATATGTTTCTCTTTCCTCCTCCGATATCGTTGTCCTTCCATTTAGCTCCTTCTCTTGGGAATATGCGGTCTTTTCATGGATCTACTCCTCCTTGGCTTGTCACTCCTATGGCTTCTCACTCCTGTGACTTCCGATAGCTTTTCTTTGATGGATTTGATGGCTTCTGATGGCTTCCTGATGGCTTCTGATGACTTTCCGATGGATTTCGATGCTTCTGATGGACTACTTCTCTTGGATCTTCGCTTGTCGCTCTTTTTGACTTTCAATTGCTTTCCTTTGGCTCCCAATGGATTTCCTTCTCTTGCTCCTTGGGTCTCTTCCTTGGGTCCACTGCTTCTATTCTGTCTATATATAAATATTCAATCCTTATGTTATATTCAATCCTTGGGTCCTCCATCTCATCATATGATCTCAACCATGTCATCGTATGTCATCAAGTCCTTCATCAAGGATATCATAATCTACATGAGGTTATGGCATCTTCATAAGAAATTCCATCACTATGATCAATGGGCAACATCTTAGATCACAAGAATTTTCCATCAAAACCAATGCCATATTGACATCAGTGACAACCTTGACTAACATTATTGAGCTATTTGGTGGGCTTATCACCAAAAGTATTGCTATTAAGCACATTATTTTATTTTAGGGGCTCAATTAGGTCAATTTAGCTAAATTGAATTCGTTAGAGGTGTATGAATAGAAGTGAGATGATTCATTTTGATCATCATCACTAGGATTGTGTTATCTCCTCTTCTGAGAATTTCGCTATCCTTCTTGGAGGATGAGTTTGGATGAATGGATGAATTTTGATGTTTGGATCTCTTTCATTTTGTCTTGGAGCTTCTCTATTGGCATATCTTGATGATTGGATATACTCTTTCTTACATGTAAGTGCTCTTTTAATGCTATTCTTGTTATTTACTTTTGTCACATGCATGTTGTTGGGATTTTCGCTATACTAGGCTGAAATTTACTGCTTTTCTTATGTGAAATTGTGGGAATTTGATCTTTTATAGTGTTGCATCATGTCATGGGCCATGTATGAATGAGTGAATGTTCCTAGAGATAATTTGTGTCAAAATTTATCTTGATAAGTCATCAAATATTGCAAATCGAAGTGTAAAGACCTTGAAGTTGCTTCTCTCATGCCCTAATGCCATGCGAAGTTGTTTTCAAGGCCTCCTTGACGAAGTGAATCTATTCCAAACTACAAATTCTCTATCTCTCCCAAAGGACAAGGCACTAATCCCCCATTGGTGATCATTTTCAACGCTTATTCATTTTACCTCCCTCTTTTTCTAGCCTAACCTACATAGGTCACCTAGGGCATCGATTATCTCACAATCTAGCCATCCATACACTTTTATTTTTGGTTCAAAACTGTGTTGATGTTTTCTCTAGAGGCCCTCCAAATTTGAAGCATGTTCAATGGTGGGATCTCAAGATATAGCAAGCCCCAGCACAAGGACTGTTTCTTGCCCTAGGTTTCCCTTGGCTAGTGACCTCATTTAGATCATTGCATCAAAATCAAAGAATTATTTTTCTTTGATCCACTTATCCCCCTCAATTAGGTCAAGCACAACCTTGGTTGATCAATTCCATCCCCTTGACCTAAATTTGGGTCCACTTGGTCCCGTGTGGTCCCACAACCTATTGAAGTCAATTTCACAAAGACCACTTGGAAACCAAGTTTTCACAAGGATTTCAAAGACTAGGTATCTTCCTTACAAGTCTTATCCTCATCCCCTAGCCCTTGAATTCCCATTGGCCCTTCCTAGGAAGCCTTATACCTTGCTTCTCAAGCAAACAAACCATACAATTGAGTTTCTCTTGTGAATAAGCCTTAGGAATCACTCGTCATCCCTTTCATTGACTCATTCATCTAGTGATTCCTTTTATTCCAAGTCTCCTCCCATTGATGAAAGTCCATAAAAGAGAAAGAGGCCTTAGTTGAGGTGACAGTGGGCTATTGCGCCATTGTTGCCCTTGACATAGCAATTGCCCTTTTAGGATCCCCTCCTAGGACCCCTGCTAGTTTGAGAGGTAACAAGGCTCATTGCCATAAATTATGGAACAAAGATATCAGAAACAATAACTTGTTATATCTATGCCAGTATCATGTTCCACTTTTTAGTTTTTCAATGCATCCTCATTAGTCACGAGTCGATCCTCATTACAATATAACTCATGCCATTTGTATGCCAATGAATCTTTGTAACAAAATCAGACCAAAAACCAAAAACTCGTAGTGAACTAGAACCACTTTAATATTGATTACAAAAAAGCACAAACCATAGCTCATAAGCTTGCCTTTGTGCCAAAACAACTTGATCACGACCAGATTTCAAGAGTTTGCCAATAAGACTCATCAACTGTGCTTAGAAACTATTCTTTACTTTTGTAGAATTCTGCTTCTTTCTTCCAAGTGCTTGAACGTTATGCTATTTAGAATATCGACCTTAGAATCTGCCACATCGAAACCAGAACAAAAAAAATGAAATATAACTCCTCACAGACCTCAATTGTCCTCTAATCTGCGAATTATTCTTCTCTTCTCTTCGAATGATGTCTCAAATGAACAAAACAAATGTCATATTTATACCAGCCAAGAAGGGGGTTGACTTGTGCATGTAATTGTAAAAAATCATCTATATATATATTTTTTTGGGATGACCTATGAAAATGCATTGATATCTTTTTATCTCGACTGGAAATGTAGAATCTCGTTGGGGATCAACCTCTTTCAATAATTTTGTTGCCTCATCCAATCTACCTTCTCTTTTTAGCATTATATCAACAACTCATCAGAGTTCCACTCAGTTTCTTGGCATTATTCAACATCAATTAACTTTGTTGGTGATCCTATCTCATTAACCACTTCATAGATCAATTGGTTCAAACAATGATAGCATTCAAGCGAGCTGAACAAATAACTGTCTGGTTGCCTCACCAATGCATCTTTATGCTTCCAATCAAATTGGATGTTCATACCAATATATTTGGCCTTTTTAATCTTAATATGTTCAACAGTTCGACCAAGAACCTCCACATGTGCTCCAATAAGGTCTTATCTACAATGCCAGGAACGATATCCAAGACAAATCCTCTCTTCTTGAGCTCTCTCATCAAGTGCTTCATTGCATCTTCCTGTGGTGTTTTCAGCCTCCTCATTCTTTGCAACAACTAATGCAATTTCAAGAATTTTCCAATCATACATAGATTTCTCGCTCTCTTTCATGTTGTACTTAACTAGCAATTTTCAATGCCTTATTGTTTATTTACGGTACTAGCTTCCAATTGTTGGAAATAGAAGCTACTTTGTGTACATGCCCAAGAAGGAAAATTACGTAGCTACCTTGGCCCCAATGTATGAATATATTGAATATATTGGTTGTGAGTTGAAATCCAACCACTTGTAAGCCCACTTTTGCGAAAACTCCTTCTTCTGCTTTTCATCTTGTAAAGGAAAAGCTTCTTTGACATTTACTTACAAAATCTAGATGCCCTGTTTTTTAATCCAATTGATCAGCCCCTATACTATATAGATGTAATCACCCCATCCCACATTTACCCACTTTTACAACCTCTCCAGGTAAACATGAGATGAGAGTTACTATGACGTGACCCAACATCCAAGTTTCAACTATGGAAGTGGGGTTTGCTAACTGGAAGCTTACTGAAAGCTCTCAAGGATACGAGATCACCTAGGTGTCAAACCACAACCCCTGGGGATCAGACCCTGAGTTGGAACTTCTTTTTAACTGAGCTCACATCCCATCCGCACACATAAGCCACTGTGAGTGTGGCTGGAAAGCTCCATCCACATACACAGGCCTCCCTCTGTGTGATTGCATCTGAAATTTTCTAGTTCCATGCATGCGACTATGAAATTAGTGCCACATTTTCAGAACTAGCCTACAAGTCATGACCCAGAACAGCCCAAGACTTTCCAGAATCAAGTCTAAGGTGATAACAAGTCTATGTGACAAGTACTAAGGCTAGATCTTGCTCAGAAGTTGAAAAACACATGAGAACATTTCGTCAAACACATGGTAAACATAGTATCTACTAGTCATGAATGCATATTTGCTCAATGTCTCCTTAACGTCATCAAGGAATCACAAGAAGGCTCAATGCCCTCTCAAACTAGTTGCAACAACACTAGTTATCCCATGCATTCACATAACCATTCAATAACTTATCAAATCATGGATAGGATCCATAACGAGAGCGACATCATTTAACCAGGCCTATAACCAGCATATAACCAAAATGAAACCATGACAAACCAGTCATAAAATCAACACAATAACTAGTACATGTGCTCATTGATCAAAATAAAAGAATAACTCATATTAACATATGCAAATGCCAACCAAGTCATGGACTTCCACGTACAACCCGACGATAGATTGGGCTGAACCAAATCTCTCTTTCAGCCAATCGCCCCCGTGTCATATTCCAAGCATAAATGTGGGATTGTATTGGTTAATCCAAAATAGAACCAACCAAGGCTTCCAAAGGCAAAACCATCTCAACCCTCAACCACAGTTATTTCACCTAAACTGGTCTAGAAATCACTAACACCAAACAAACTTGGATGCATCCAAATTTCTTCACCATACCTAGAGGAATTTCCCTGTCTCCACCCATCTGTCATGGACTTCCACGTACAACCCGACCATAGATTGTGCTGAACCAAATCTCTCTTTCAGCCAATCGCCCCCGTGTCATATTCCAAGCATAAATGTGGGATTGTATTGGTTAATCCAAAATAGAACCAACCAAGGCTTCCAGAGGCAAAACCATCTCAACCCTCAACCACAGTTATTTCACCTAAACTGGTCTAGAAATCACTAACACCAAACAAACTTGGATGCATCCAAATTTCTTCACCATACCTAGAGGAATTTCCCTGTCTCCACCCACCCGTCAAGAGTTCCAAGAGAAATCCCATCTCCATCCTTGACCCTTGGGAATTTCCTGAGACCACCTCATGAGGATCCAAAGTCTATCGACCATCCAAAGCTTAAACCAAACAAGGAACCCACAACACCATGGCTATCCAGGAAATGGAAAGGCAAGGCCAAAAGCCACTGTCAATCCCGACAAATCCCATGTCAATGACAGCAAAGCGACCAAATGACCAAATACATGTACCATGCATCCAAATCTCAACAATGAAATCACACATGCATCCTACTACCTACGATATCCTCTTGTTGTAGCTTCTCTTCCCAACCTTTCCTTATTCTCCCTTGTTTTCCTTTGCTTGCTTGAACAAGTGATTCCTCTCTCTTCTCTTAGAGCTCTATTTCTGAAAGTGATCAAAATCTAAACTCACAAAAGATGTGAACTATTCTTTGATGCCTTTTTATCATTGATGTCTAGTATCTTCCTTTCCTTTTTCTTTCATTTTCCTCTAATTCCCCTTGCATGCATATTTGTGTCTCTTCATCTCCCTCTTCTCTTATTTTCCTTTATTTTTCTAATTAATTGTCATTTATTGCCTTTTTCCTTTGCCAATTTATATAGCCATTAATAAACCACAAGTTATGTCCACTATAGTGTTATCCCCTCGATTCATCATGGAATACGTGTCCCATGACCTTGGCTTTATTTTATTTACATGGAAAACCAACCTGGGGTTGTTACAAACCCTTGCCCCTTGGGGGAACACCGTCTTCGGTGTTCTATGACACTTATGACCAACAAAATATACTTCCTATGGAGCTTTATAAACATAGCTCGATGCAATATTTACAGTGACAACTGCTGAAAAACATGAAAAACATGACAAACATACCACTTATTGGAGATTTATAAACACAGCTTGATGTAGTATTTACAACGACATATATATAGATATATATATATATACCCAAAACTCCTTTGCTTCAACTAACAAATAAAGAAATATATAATACTTGCATCTGATCAGCCATCTCCCATGTAGCTTCATCGGACCCAAAGTGCTTCCACTGCACTTGCTCTATTGCTCGGTTCCAGAGCATGAGTTGTTTTCACTAAAATATGCATTGTGGCTCTAGCTAGAACTCTCCCTCTAGTTTCACCTGCATTACAAACCAATCAATCACATGATCAACATCCTGCACATATCTCTTAAGCAGTGAAACATGGAAAACATCATCGAATTTCATTGTTGGTGGCAATGCAAGTTTGTATGCCACTTTCCCAATCCTCTCAGGGATCTCAAAAGGCTCGCAATATTGAGGTGCAAACTTGGCACATGACTCGATTCTCAAGGAGCTCCTCTTGGGCTTGAAGCACAAATACACATGCTCCCCAACCTGAAACTCCTTGAATGCACTATGCTAATATGCATAACTCTTCTACCTATCCTATGATGCCTTCAAATTCCTTTTAATATTATGCATCTCCTTCTCCATCTAAGCCAACATATTTGGTCCGATCATCACCATGTTGATTGGATCGCTCCAGTTGATAGGAGTATTACAACTCCGCCCATAGAAAGCCTCAAATGGATTCAACTTCAAGGATTCCTGATACCCATTATTATAAGCCAACTCCACCAATGGAAGATAATCCTTCCACTTCCACTGTTGATGCATGACATGCATCCTCAACATATCCTCAAGAATCCTGTTAACCCTCTCTTTGCACCCATCTATCTGCGGATGATAAGGTGTGCTGAAGGCTAATTTTGTCCCAAAGCCTACAAACAAATCCTTCCAAAACTTGGAAGTAAACTTGGCATTTCTGTCTAATATAATCTTCTTGGGAACCCCATGCAACCTCACTATCTCCCTAATGAAGATCTAAGCCACTTCACTAGCTGAATTAGTAGACTTCACTACAATGATGTGAGCTACCTTGCTCAGGTTGTCAACCACAACCATGATAGAATCATGCTACCTCGATGTCCTCGGCAATCTTGTAATGAATTCCATGGAAATGATCTCCCATTTCCATTCCAAAATCGGAATAGGCTGCAACAAACTGGTTGGATGCTTGCATTCATCTTTCACTAGATGATCATCCAAGCACCTTGCAACAAACTTAGCCATCTCTTTCTTCAAATTCGGCCAATAATAGAACTCCTTAACAGCTGTCAAAGTCTTCAGGTATCCTAGGTGGCCTGAATGAAACTCTCTCAAGATAAGCTTCTTCAACTCGTTGTTATCTGCCACATAAATCCTGCTCTTGAATATGACCAAGCCATTTGTTGTGAGGTGATACTTCTCAACCCTATAACCTTCACCTTGTTGCTGCAATCTCTACTTCAGTTGTTGATACCTCTCATCATGTTGCCCTGCCTGCAAGATCCGCTCCTATAAATCTGTCCCATAAGAGGTCATAGCTAAAATATGATTCGCCTGCACTCTCCTACTGAGAGCATTCGCAATCTAGTTCTCCTTGTCCTTGATGTACTTGATCTCAAAATCAAACTAACTGAAAGTAGGCAACCATCTAGCTTGCTGTGCAGTCAGATTAATTTGGTAAAAAAAATACCTCAACCCACTATGATCACTCATCAGAACAAACGTCCTACCAAGGAGCTAATGTCTCCATATCTTCAATGCATGAATGATAACTGCCAACTCAAGATCACGAGTCGCATATTTTTTCTTGTGCTCATTCAGCTTCCTTGATTCATAGAAAACCACCTACCCTTCCTGCATCAGGACTCCACCAAGTCCTTCCTTGCAAGCATCTGTACAAACCACAAACTCCTTATTAGGATCTGCAATCTTCAAAACCAGAGAATTTGTAAGCAACTACTTCAACTGATCAAAACTAGTTGCACACTCCTTAGTCCATTCAAACGTCTTCCGTTTCTTTTGCAAAGATGCAATAGGATAGTCAATCTTAGACAAGTTCCTGATGAACCTCCTGTAATGACATGCTAATCCTATGAATGATCTGACCTCATCCACATTTCTCGGAGTTGGCCACTCCATGATAACGTAAATATTTTCCAGGTCCATTACTATCCCTTCCCTGGAAACAACATGCCCAAGTAATGAATCTGAGTCTGAAAGAAACTACACTTGTTGAGCTTGGCATACAACTTATGCTCTCTCAAGAATCTCAATACTTCTGCTAGGTGCTCTACATGCTCCTCTTCATTCTTTGAATATATCAATATGTCATCAATAAAGACTATCACAAACTTATCTAGATAAGGGCGAAACACATTGTTCATCAAAAACATGAAGGCAGCAGGAGCATTGGTGAGACCAAAAGGAACCACCACAAACTCATAGTGCCCATAACTTGTACAAAATATAGTCTTGTAGATGTCTTCTTCCTTAATGTGCACCTAATGATATCCTAATCTCAAATCAATCTTTGAAAACACTACAACTCCCTTCATTTGATCAAACAAATCATCAATCTGCAGCAATGGATACTTGTTCTTGATAGTCACCTTTTTCAAAGGCCTATAATAATTGCACAATTTGAGAGTACCATCCTTCTTTCTTATAAACAACACTAGTGCAGCTGAAGGCGACACACTTGGCCTTATGTAATCCTTATCAAGCATCTCTTTAATCTGCAACTTCAGTTCCACTAACTCTAGAATTCTCATCATGTATGACGCCTTAGATGTTGGTGTTTCTCCCAGCATCAACTCAATAGAAAATTCCACCTCCCTATGAGGGGACAACTCTAGAATATCTACAGGAAACACATCCTGAAACTCCTGCAAGATAGGATACTTCCTCAGGACTTTGTCATCCCTATCTTCTTTTCCTTTGTCACTAGAAGTATGAACTAAAAACATCCTTTCCTGTGACTGCACTTGGTCTGCATAATTATAACCATTCTCACTGATGTAGGCTTCTTCTTTCCCTGCAAGATTCTCTTTTCTCCATCATCAACCAGGTTCTCAATGGCCTTGTCATAGCAATCCAGCTTGGTCCTATGAATGAACAGCCCATCCATGCTCAAAAGCATGCTATATGACCCCAAAGGAAGAACATTTAGATGTGTCATTGTAGGCATGCCATTAAGCTCAAATGCACAAGATCACACCCAATGACGAACTCTTCTCTTGATCTTTGTAGCCAACTGCACCAACCGAGAGTTGGTATGCGCTTCCTTATTCAACCAACAATAATCCACCAGGTCAAGACTAATATAGTTATAATTCGACCTAGTATCAATCAAATTAGAAACAACTTGACCACAAATCTTACCTTCCATCTTGATAATGGATGCATGATGATCTGCCTGCCTATTACCCATTGTTGAATAAATCTAGGAATACTCTCGCCTACATCTCCAATTGTCTAGGCCTCCTAAGCACTGTAACTCTGAGGCCTACCACCCTGATGCGATGGGAAATCTCTTCTGCAATGCTCTCCACCACAAGTCCAACACCTCAAAAGTTTCTTACCATCGCCTTTACTTTGTTTCTCCTCAGGCTGAGACCCATGTCCTCTTTCAACTGCATTGAACTTCTTATGAGGTGGCACATTCTCCTTGTCACTTGTATCTTGAGATCTTTCTCTCTTCTTAGGACATTTTCCTTTAGCATTCTCATTACCTTTCCAGTCCCGCTTGAACTTAGGCTTATGCTTTGACTGCTCATAACAATGCTTTAGCTTTCTGATTGCTTCCTCCAATGATCGAGGCTAATCAAACTCAATCCACTCTTTAAATGCTATTGGAAATCTGCTGATGAACCTTTGGATCTTCGCTTTCTCATCCTTGAGATAAGGCACATATCTCAACAATTGTAGAAATTTGGTTGTGTACTCTTCATTTGTCAAGGAACCCATCTTAAGCTCATAGAATTCCTTAGCCTTCTCGTTATAATACCTCTCAGATAGACACTTTCTTCTAAAGAGTCTTTCAAACTCATCCCAAATCGGCTCTTCTTCCTTGATGTCTCTGACACGCTTAACATCTTCCCACCAGATATATGATTTTTCCTTGAGACTAAAGGTCATTATCTTAGCTTTCATGTTCTCTGAATAATCATGCAATCTAAAGAATTTCTTCATCCTAAGAAACCATGCTTCTGCATCTCCTGATTTCTTCATTTATCCATCAAAAGAAAGAGGCTTGGCTTTCTTGAAATCTTCTGGAAATATCCCCTCTCACTCCTCCTATAAGGATGCTGGTGATCCAGGTGGATGTTGGTGGCCACCCACCTATCCCATTTGGACACCCACAACTGTCTCTTTCAGTTTTTCAGTTTCCTTAATTATAGCACAATTTACTATTTTTAGCAGTTTTTCGGGTCCTAAACTTTCGGAGCCGTTTTGAAGCCCTAAACGACGTTTTTTGGGAAATCCACCGCCAGCGATTTTTCTGTTAAAAATCTTCTTTTCCGTCGTAGTCCTCGGAGAGATCTTTCCAACGGGCTATCATGCGCATCAAACAGAGATAATATGACCAATTCGCGACCCTGGGAAGTTGGCTGTCCAACTCACCCCATAACGAGGCCCACAATTTGGCGTTTCATCTTCTAGGGTTAGGCTTTGGAATGTGAAGGGTTTTCCATTGTTTCTCAATAATAAATAGGCCTTCGAGCCTCATTGTAAAGACGGTTCGAAACAGTTCAGAGGCATGTAGCTGACACATCTCTTCTCAGAGATAAGCTACCATCGCCCTAGCTGGGTTATTTCTATTTGTAAGCATATTTCAGTATTCTCCATTAATGAAATGAAGTATTATTTCCGCTGCATCTCTGTTTTTATGGTTATCGCATCTCTGTATTTATGGTTATCTCTGTAATCTATTGCGTTCCTGCTTAAATCCGGATCAGTGGTATCGGAGCGGTCTACTTTTTCTCTGTTTTTCTTTGCATGTCCCCAACGAGGTCGGGATATAAGGAGTTAGGGCTTGAATTGGTCGAACCTTTGCAAGACCAGCCTCGCAAATCTCGACGACCTCCCATGGCGGATGAGAAGAAAGACGAGGGGGCAGGAGATCCTATCAGAATCTTGCTCGAAGAAGCCCTCGAGCGGCAAAGGAACGCGATGATGGATAGCTTTGCGCAAATCCTTCAGCGGCTACCTAGAGGCGACGCATCGGCTTCCAACAGCTACTCTGGAAATGCCACACCGTTTAAGGTACAGGTTAATTTTGAAATCCCCATCTTTGAGGGTCAAATAGACGCAGATGCCGTAGATAAATGGTTAAATCTGCTCGATGGGTATTTTTCTGTTCATGAATTTTCAAGTCGAGAAAAGATTGTTTTCGCTCTTCTCAAAGCAGCCCCCCACGTCAAGGACTGGTGGGAAACCTACTGTGAACAGAAGGATGAAAGTACAGGCTCACTGTTTTCAGCCGCACCCACTTGGAATGACTTCCGGGATGCCATCAAGGAGCAGTACTACCCTGTCAAAAGCTATGAGGACAAATACATCAAATGGACCACACTGCGGCAGGGACGAGACCAAGATGTGCCAGAGTTCACAAACATTTTTCATACCCTTCGCACACAATTGGGTATCAAAGATTCTGAGCTGCATCTGGTACTCAAATACCGCGGTTGCCTACACAAATACATCCAGGAAGAGATGGAGTTCTTGAACATCTCCTCACTCGGCACAGCATACCGATACGCTGTCAAAATCGAGCAAAAGTTCAAACAGAAGAAGCGAGACTTTGGATCTGCAAATCCAAAGCCCAAAGGACAAAGCCAAGGCGGGGTGACCCAAGACAACCCGTCAAAGCCGCAAGAAAAGAACAACACCACGAAGCCGAAGAAGGACACAGGAAAGTGGTGTGAGTTCCACAAGAGTCCCACTCATAACACAAGTGAGTGTCGGACCAAGCAGTCGTTGGTGGCCGAGTTGAAGGCTTCCGAATCAGATGCATGTTCCGACTCTGAGTCAGAACCCGACAAGGGGAATGACAAAGGGAAGCATATCATTGATGCGGATCCCAGCGCCACTGTTGCTACTGCCAAGATCCAGAAAAATGAGCCCGAAGATCTAGAGGAGGGGGAACGTCTTTTCCACTCACAGATGTGGGTGAAGGGTTCGCCGCTGCAATTCATTGTCGACAGTGGCAGCCAAAAGAACCTCATTTCAGTAGAGGTCGTGAAGCGGTTGGGCCTACCAACTACACCACACCCACAGCCGTACAGTATCGGTTGGCTTCACGAAGGACGAGATCTCAAAGTTCGCCAGCAGTGCTGCCTTCCCTACAGCATCAAGCCCTTCACAGACGAGGTATTGTGTGATGTTACACGTCTGGATGTTTGTGATGTACTATTAGGCCAGCCATACTTGTGGAGGCGACATGCTGTGTATGAGTCAAGGCCTCGCGCTGTCATCATTTCTTTGGATAATTCATTATACAGGATACCGGAGGTAGCCCCACCTACCGCCACCTCTTTGATCACTGCTAAGAAAGGCAGCAAGCTCATCTCACAGACTAGGAAATTTATTTTTTGTCTGGTTCACTCCCAAAGTAAGGGGAAGATCGTTGCTACATCCATGACCCCCGCGAAGGGTTCCTCCATATAGCAGCAACAACAGAGGGATACAGTCGTGACAGAACACAGGAACAACTTCTCCTTACCCGGAGGGGTACCACACAAGTTTCAGGTGGGCGACAAAGTTTGGTTACATTTGCAGAGGGAGCGCCTTACCAAAACCCATCAGAAACTCAGACCACTTCGACATGGTCCTTACACCAGTAACAAGGCTATGGGAAACAATGCTTTGAAGCACAACATTCCTCCATTCCTTCACTTGCACCGAGTGTTCAATGTGGACCGTCGCCGACCATGCTCCCCATCATTTCTAGACACATCAGAGATTGCAGAACAGCTCACCAGAGACCCAGCTCAGCAGAAGCTTCCTCATCTCAGGGAGGAACTCAACGCAATGGGGACCATTGCTTCCTAAGGGGGGAGGAATGATCCAGGTGGATGTTGGTGGCCACCCACCTATCCCATTTGGACCCCCACAACTATCTCTTTCAGTTTTTTAGTTTCCTTAATTATAGCACAATTTACTATTTTTAGCAGTTTTTCGGGTCCTAAACTTCCGGAGCCGTTTTGAGACCCAAAACGACGTTTTTTGGGAAATCCACCGCTAGTGATTTTTTTGTTAAAAATTTTCTTTTCCGTCGTAGTCCTCGGAGAGATCTTTCCAACGGGCTATCATGCGCGTCAAACGGAGATAATACGACCAATTCGCGACCCCGGGAAGTTGGCTGTCCAACTCACCCCATAACGAGGCCCACAATTTGGCGTTTCATATTCTAGGGTTAGGCTTTGGAATGTGAAGGGTTTTCCATTGTTTCTCAATAATAAATAGGCCTTCGAGCCTCATTGTAAAGACGGTTCGAAACAGTTCAGAGGCATGTAGCCGACACATCTCTTCTCAGAGATAAGCTACCATCGCCCTAGCTGGGTTATTTCTATTTGTAAGCATATTTCAGTATTCTCCATTAGTGAAATGAAGTATTATTTCCGCTGCATCTCTGTTTTTATGGTTATCGCATCTCTGTATTTATGGTTATCTCTGTAATCTATTGCGTTCCTGCTTAAATCCGGATCAGCTGGTGGTGATGGCAATGATGTCTCTCAGAACAAAAGCTAGAATAAAATCCATGAGTGTTAGCCCTCCTGTCAGGTGTATCCAAGGATCTTTCCACCTCTTACAGTATCATCTTTATCCATCCTGTACTCTTTCCAAGACCTACTTCCATCCGCACCATTAGTTGTTTCTTCCTGTCCATGGCTGACCCCCACCTGTCCCTACTTCTGGAAATCTTAAAGGCTCTAAAGAATTACTGCACTAACCTTGGCTTGCTTTTCTTGAGCTCTGGAAAGCCTTTCTTGTGCCTCAATCAACCGCTCATTGTCTGCCTTGCAACTCACAATTTCTGCCTTCAAATTTCTCAATTTATCTGCCAAGCTAGGAGAATATCCCTCTCCCTGTTGCTAAACTGATCTCTCCCATCCTACCAGTGTCTCTTTTGGCCTATACAGAGAGTCATATGAACTATACTCAACTATTCTGCTTTTCATCTTTTGGCCTTCTATTTCTTGCAACCATACCATATTAGATAAACCAAATAGAATACATAATCAAAATCATACCTCAAGGTATCTCAGGGGAGGCTATTGCATCTACACAAGCCAATCCGGATTAGCATAATACCATATCACAAGCATGCCAACTTATACATGGATATCATAACCATAAAAATAAATAGCTAACATGCATGCATGATAAACATATAAACAACTAACATGTATGCATAACAATTTGTGTTTACCCTGAGGTCCTGGGATTTGAGATCTGGCTTTGCGTCAGGCCTGCATGGACCCAGATTGGCCCAACATCAGTCCTCCTGGCTGCTGCACTGCCTCCATAAGATTCTCTCTGCCTCTTTGTCAGTACTCCTGAACTATCCCTGCCCCTCGATTGCAACTAATCACCTGGTTTGAATTTCTCAGCTTCCTAGCCCTAGAAATTGAACTCCAAATCAATTCGTTCTCTCCGTGTGTTTTCCAAATGACCCTCAAGCCCCTTCTTATATCTTCTTGTTGGACAACCAACGGCCTAGATTAAATCATAATCAAAGGCTCAGATCATTTTGGCTTGATCCGTGGCTTGTTCTAGAAATTTCACCCCTAATTAGATTAATACCCTTTAATATCTTAATTTTCCTAAGTTTAGACTTAGGAACCCCATTAAAAATATTAATTATTTTAATAAAATCACTTCTAGGTTGAATTTCCCCAAACTCTTTCTAGGTTCTTTGGAATGCATGTTCTCAAGCCTCCCTGCAAAATTTGAGGCTTAGAGCACATCTGATGCTACCGCAAATCAACACATATGATACCAAAATCATGGGCATACCTTGGACAACCTTGAAGTAGAGATTTGGATCAACATTGCTTAAAGCTTCTTGTAAATCCAAGCTTCATCAGGTAGCTATCAATATGGGCATACCAAGCTTCGAGGGCTTGCTTCAACACATAAAGCGCTTTCTTTAGCCTGCACACATGAGTCTTCATGTCATGCTCCTCAAAGCCCTGTGGTTTCTCAACATATACTTCTTCATTGAGTATGCCATGTAGAAACGCGGTCTTCACATTCATCTATTGTAATGTCCATCCTTGGCTAGCAACAAGAGCAACGATCGATCAGATGGTAGTATATTAGGCAATCAGTGCTAAAGTGTCATCATAGTTTTCTCCCTCTTTCTGGGAGATCCTCTAGCCATGAACTTTGCCTTGTACTTCTTAATGCTACCATCCGCTCAATGCTTAATTTTGTAGATCCATTTAGAAGTAACAACGGAATTCCCTTCAGGTCTCAGAACCACTTCACACACATCAATTTTCATGATGGATTTATATTCCTCTGCCATAGCATCCTTCCATACCTACTCTTTCACTTCTTCTTCAAAGGTGCATGGTTCATCGTGTATGATATTTCTCATAGCTACAACATATCCCTGATATCGGCATGGCTTTTTTCTTTCCTTGAAGGTTCCTGTTGCAGTAGAATGTCTCTCAACATCTTGTAGAGTGTCACGAAGCCATAATGATCTCTTCCTGGTGGGAGGATCACATGGAAGGGGATCCAAGGGGTCCATGGATTCCATGGGATCATCAACAAGATCAGTCTCCAGCTCAGTCATTGAAGGCTCTTCTTGTGCATCCATGACATCACCCCTTCTTCCAACATTGGTAGGGGAGGAGTGTTCCTTGCTTTCCCAAGGGAAACATCTTCATCAAATGTCACATCCCTGCTAAACTCTATATTCCTTTGACTAGGTACATATATTTTATAAGCTTTAGAATTTTCACAATAGCCAACAAAAGTACCTTACTTTTCTAAAGCTTCCAGCTTGTTCCTCTTGTCCTTTGGCACATGAAAGTAAATGGGGCAACCAAAAATCCTCAATTCTCCAACATCAAGATTTACACCTATGAAAACTTCTTTTGGAGTCTTGTCAACCAAGGCTCGATGAGGAGTTATGTTTTGAACATAGACCGCGGTGTTAGCAACTTCTCCCCATAGAATCTTTGGCAGCTTTTGATCATGCAACATAGCTTTGGCTGCTTCCATGATAATCTTGTTCTTTCTTTTAGCTACACCATTTTTCTTAGGGTTGTAAGGTACGATGGTCTCCTTCTTGATTCCAACTTTATTGCAAAAATCAATGAATTCATTTGAATGAATTCTCCTCCATTATCAGACCTGAAGATTTTGATCTTATTCCCTATTTGATTTTCCACCAGAGCCTTTAAGTCCTTGAACATATTAAATGCTTGGTCCTTGTGCTTCAAGAAGAAAATCCATGTCCTGCGGGAGAAGTCATCCACAAAATTTAAGTAGTACAAGTAGCCACCGAGAGAAATCGCCGACATGGGTCAACATATATCATAATGTATGAGTTGAAGTATTCCATTTGTCTTGCTCATGCTTGAACCTTTGCCTTCTTTCCACTTGCACATCCCTGACAAACTCCATCATGATTTATACGAAGCTCAGGCATTCCAGAAACCATGTTTCTCACCTTAGGTAAGGCTTCATAGTGAAGGTGAGCAAATATTCAGTGCTAAAACTCTCATTGATGAGAAGCATCATGAACCAAGGCTCACTATTCACATAGGGCTCCCACAAACTTTGAATATACCTTCATTTTGGGTTCCAATAGTGAAGGCATCTCTCATGCTAGTTCTTCTTGTCCAGGCAAGGATGTTCTCATTGATGAATGCAACCATGAAACCTTGTCTTCCATAATAGAAATTGAGACAAGGTTATTCTTCAATCCCGACACATATAAGACATCATGTAGATGTATGATTTGACCATAGTTCAAATGAAAGGAAACAACTCCAAACCCCTTCATAAGATATGTAGAGTTTTCCCCAAAAATTATCTTAAAATCAAACTCCCTCTCAACTAAGTTTGAGAGGATTCTCTATAGCCAGTGAAATGTCTTGAATCCCCACTGTCTACCAACCATCTAGCAAAAGAATCCGGTTTAGAGGAATGAGAAAGTGCAGAAACAAGAAAGTATTCAGATTGAGTTTCAAGTGCATTATTTCCATACCTTGAGTTCCTTGATCTCTTGGGAGGATGATGGCTTTCTTCTATCATTGAACCTTTTGTTGTTGTTGACTGGAGCACCTCTTTTTTCCCCACAGTCTCAGGAAAAGTGACCATGCTTGTGGAAATTGTAGCATTAAACTTGTGGTTTGTCCTTTCCATATATTCTATTGGAGGCCTGCGATTCAGGAGCAGGATTTCTTGAATTAGATGGCCCTCCTTTTCCTTTCCTCTTCTTGGCTTGAGCAGCAAATGCAGTGGGTTCTCCTACTTCATGCTTTTGAATTCTCCCTCTAGAAATCATCTTGGTCTCCTATTGATGTTAGCTTTTGTAGCATCCGATGTGTTCTAGCCTTGAAATTTTATGGAGAGGCTAGAATACAAGAGATCTCCAAAACCTAGAAACCGTTTCTGGAAATTCTGCCTAGAAATGACTTAATTAGTTTATTAGTCAGTTTTGAAATATTTCCAAAGTCTAAACTTAGGGAATATGTTTAATTAATCATAATGAATTAAGCCAAAGCGTGAATTATCTAGAAACTCCAACGGATCTACTTCAAGTTAATCGTATCCATTGATTAAGATTTAATATTGGTTGCTGGAGTCCCAACAGAGGATTATAAAAAGAAGTCGATGGGCACTTTGGAGAAGACACTTGAGAAGTTCGATTTTATGAGCAGACCGATCTCCAAAGTAGCAACAGTCAATTTCTGGAGAGAGAGACAGTGAGATAGAAGCATTGAGTGAGAGGCAAAGATAGTGATCCAGAGGAAATATTTTCTAGATCCGTAGAGGCAGCAGTAAGAGAGCCAAATTATTCCAGAGAGGCAGCACTGAGGTATAATGCAGTTGCTTCAGCCATGCAGTTTGATTTGGAGGAAGAAAAAATTGTTCTTAGTTTCAGAGGCCGGGAAGAAGTCCCAAAGGGTCAGAGAGGCGATTTCATTAGCATCCAGACGCAGAACAAATTCATCAAAACCCAGTCTGAAGAAAGTCATCCAGCCAGCTACACAAAGTAGTGCAGAGGCTGATGCAGAGCTCCAAAAGGCAGAGTTTTGGTAGGGAAAGCTAAGCTAGAGATTGCTTGTGGGAGAAGGGTAATTCCATTCAGTATTTTACTTAGATTTTCTTGTTGTTTGGATTTCCAGTTAGGCATCCATAGATGTACTCAGATTACACTGTTGTATAATAAAATAAAACCCTCACTGTTGCACTGGGTTTCCCAAGTGGGTTTTTCCAGGGACATTGGTCCAAAAATAACTATGTTAATTTATGTGTGTGTGCTAGCATTTCTTCCATTATTTATTCTTCTGCATTTTTTGTATATATTGCAGTGTGATTTATTCAGTATTTGTCGTAGCAAACTACAAATAAATTGTTAAATAAAATTAACAATTAGGAGAATAATTTCTAGTTGCTACAATAGGATTCGGGATTCCAAATTTTCACATGGTATCAGAGCATAGGTGATTAGTCGAAGAGCTCAGTAGTGAAGAAATAAGAAGTTTTGTTGTTCAGTGTGGGTAGCAGATCGAAACCCTAGAGGTAGTGTAGTCACTTTGCTAGAGGCCAAGTTTCTTGAGGAGATTCAATTTGTTTTTAGTGAGTGACAAAAAAAATCGATCTATCCAGATCAAGGGATTCCAGAGGTAGAGGCAGTAGCCCAGTATATTTCACAGAGCATATCTCTAGCTGGACGCAATAGTTTTGTAGTAGTTTGCTAGAGCAGAGCTAGCGTCGAGTAGAAGAAGAGCGTACACTGAGGGAAAATTTTCCTCAGGGAACTTCTAGTCTCAAGAAGTTCGATTTCCCTTGCAGATCAACCATCATTGTGGGCAGAGTTTCTCACTCTAGAAGGGAGTGGGAATAACCTAGCAACAACTAAGCAGAAGGGAAGAGGAGATTTTTGACATCTTGTTGAGATGGCCACTACTGGGATTCGTGATCAGGACAAGTTGGATGGAGCCTCCAACTATGTCATATGGAAGACAAGGATGTCCTTCCTTCTGGATGAATATGGTCTGAAGCCATATATTGATGTAGTGGTAGCAGTACCCTAGGATGCAGATAAACTAAAGGAGTACAGAAAGGAGATGGCACGAGCAAAGAGATTGATCCTAGATGGTGTATGGGATCATGTAGTATCAGCGGCCAAGGGAATGGCCAAAGAGATGTGGGATACACTTTCCACGTTGTACCAGGGAACTTCCGAGCAACAAAGGATGCACTTAGATAAGAAGTTGAGGCTCATCCAGATGCAGAAGGGGGAAGGCATAGACTCCTTCCTCACCAAAATTCAGGAGGTCTGGGACCAGTTGTCAGTTGTTGGGGCAACGCCTCAACCCACAGAGCTAGTGCCATTAGCACTAAACAGTGTCTTCGAGGAGTGGCAGGTGTTTGTCCAAAGCTAAGTCACCTGACACGGGGATTCGGGACACGTAGGATTCGAGATTCTTGGTGTCGGATTCGGACACGCTGACCCCCCGGAACAGGACACGTTATATATTATTTTATTAAAAATATATCTATATATATATTTTAAAATATATATATATATATATATATATATATATATATATATTAAAAATTAGATATTATCATATTTCTTACACAAATTTTAATTAATGATACAAATTTATTGATTTCAAACATAGATCTTCATCTATAGCTATTAGCATGCATAGTACATACAAAATTCAAATACATGTCAATCTATTATCTATTTCTTATGCTTGGCCCTCTTGCCACCACAAGAAATGTCTAAATTTTTAGTCTTGTTGGGAAATCAGGATCTTTGTCATTAATATCACCCTCTAAGCATTAATATCCAGAGGTATCTTTGTCATTACCTTTGTATCTGTATAGGGATCTTTGTCATTAATATCACCCTTTAAGCATTAACATAAGCTAGAACAAGCATAACATGTCAAGTCAAGATTTTGTTTGAGTGATGCGTACATTTTTAGGACGGTCATGATACAGGAGTTTGACAACCAATGTCACTAACATCAAGGTACATAGAGTGATTGGTGCTCTTGATTAAATACGAGTTCCATACCCTAATACATGACAAAATTCAATGGAAACATTGCAATCCCCCAATCCTAAAATCCTGAAAAACTGATAAGTCTACTAGATTTTGAATGAAATCTAAAATTCTACTTTCTCCATATGAAATCCAATGAGGTCGGAACCACTCTCAAACATCCTGAGTCATTTCATGGTAATGTTAAAAATTTAAGTAAAAGGATGAAAATGAAGATTAAGGAGAATGTCACTTCTACTTGAAGAATTTAAAATTACCATGAACAGGACACGTTTCCTAAAATCGCGACACGCTTTTGAAAATCATGACACGACCTCGGATTCGATGTGTAGGAAAAGGACACGACGTGTCATATGATTTGGACACGAATCCAGACCGAATCGTGTCGGATTCGCTGGATTCGGGATTCATAGGGGGTTTAGGACGAATCTAGTGACTTAGGTCCAAAGTATCTTGGGCAGAGACACCCTGCCATGGTGGGACAAGATGTGGGACAATTTGCAACAAGAGGAGTTGAGGTGAGCTCTATTAAATAACTCCATCAACGACAGCAGTGGATCGAAGCCGGTGGAGGAGGGGGAGAATGTGGCCCTGGCATCGAAGGGTCCCAGTTAGGGACAAGGGGAGAAGAGAAAGAAGAAGAAGGAACTTTCAAAGGTCAAGTTCTTCAAATGTAGTGGGCTTGGTCATTACAATACCCAGTGTCCTCTTAGGAAGAAGAACAAGGAGGAGAAGTAGGACCAACAGGAAGCATCAATAGAGATTGATAGGTTGTTCTCCAGACTAGAGGAAAACTTCGCCATGTTTGTTGACATACCTCCAAGAGTGAGGTGGGGAGATTTGATGTTGTAACCCTAGAGTGCTATAGATGGGTAGGATCCTTGAGGAGGTCCACCTCATGGATCAATACCTTTCTATGGGGGCCCACAGTATTTGGTAGTAGGATGGATCAGTGGTGGTAGATGTAGTCAGAGGCTGATTGACAGTTGTAGACTAGTAGCAGCCAGATGCTGGGGAGCGTAGTGTAGAGTTGGCAACAATGCAGTTGGCACAACGCAGAGTCAACAACAACATAGAGTCTTCAGTCAATAGAGCAATGGCTAGTAGCAGTCAAGACTCGGGAGACAAATGCATCATGTTGATCACAATTGATTCAATATTTAGGATGCTTCTCAGTTGCAGTTGTTGCAGTTGCAACAACAATAGATGAGAGGGAGTTGCAATGCAGATGCAGTCTTTGCAGTAGTTCAACAGCACATATGCAACACATATCAGAGTTGCATAGTCGTTGGTGGGTAGCAACAGCTAAACATCAACAACGTAACTTGAGATGATGCAGAAACAGGGTGCTGCTACAGGGGGAAGTAGCACTAGAACACATTCCTCGCTAAGAGGGAGTGTTAGGTTTTGTAGCATCGGATGTGTTCTAGCCTTGAAATTTTTTGGAGAGGCTAGAATATAGGAGATCTCCAAAACCCAGAAATCATTTCTGAAAATTCAGCCTAGAAATGACTTAATTAGATTATTAGCCAGTTTTTAAATATTTCCTAAGTCTAAACTTAGGGAATATGGTTAATTGATCAAAATAAATTAAGTCAAGGCATGAACGATCTAGAAACTCACACGGATCGACTTCAAGTTAATCCTATCCATTGATTAAGGTTTAATCTTGGTCATTGGAGTCCCACCAAAGGATCATAAGAAGAAGTCGATGGACACTTGGAGAAGACACTTGAGAAGTTCGATTTCATGAGCAATCGATTTCCAAAGTAGCAACATTCAGTTGTCAGAGAGAGAGCCAGTGGGATCGAAGCATTGAGTGAGGGGCAAAGACAGTGATCATGAGGAAAGATTTTCCATATCTGGAGAGGTAGCAGCACGAGAGCCAAATTATCCCAGAGAGGCAGTGCTAAGGGACAACGCAGTTGCATCAGCTAGGTAATTCAATTTGGAGGAAGGAAAAAACGTTCTTAGTTCCAAAGGCCGGAGGAAGTCCCAGAGGGCTGGAGAGGTGATTTCATCAGCATCCAGAGGTAGATCGACTTCATTAGAGCCCAGTCCGAAGCAAGTCATCTACCCAGCTACACAGAGCAGTGCAGAGGCTAATGCAGAGCTCCAAGAGGCTGAGTTTTGGTAGGGAAAGCAGAGCCAACGATTTCTTGTGGGAGAAGGGTAATTCCCTTCAGTATTTTGCTCATATTTTATTGTTGTTTGGATTGCCAATTGGACAACCATAGACGTACTCAGATTTCACTATTGCATAATAAATAAAACCCTCACTACTGCACTGGTTTTCCCAAGTTGGGTTTTTCCGGGGACACTGGTCCAAAAATAATTGTGTTAATTTATGTGTGTGTGCTAGCATTTCTTCCAGCATTCATTCTTCCGCATTTTTTGTGTAGATTGCAATGTGATTTATTCAGTAGTTTTCGTAGATAATAACAAATATATTGTTAAATGAAATTAACAATTAGGAGAATAATTTCCAGTTGCTACAATAGGATTCGAGATTTTGAATTTTCACACTTGAGTGCACATGCCCAATAGCTCATCAAATGAACGGAACTTGTCATTATTGCTAATGGTGGTAATAAATTTCTCCCAAATCAGAGGAGGACCTCCAAGGGTGATTAGTACCATCTCTCTATCAAATATAATCTCTCAAGCAAACAAAAGTTTATCCTTGAGTTGAGATATCCTCATGAAGTATGATTGAACTGTCTCCCCTTTATTCATCTTGATGTTTTTGAGTTGATTCTTCAAAGAAAGAATATGATTCAATTTGTTGGCTTCATACATCCCAACCAACTTAACATACATTTCCTTGGACTTCTTCAATTTTGAAACATAAGTGATCAAATGGTCTCTTAAAGAATCAATAATAATTTTCTTAGCTTTGACCTCACCTTTCTTGTACTTGGACTTGGCAACAGCAGTAGAATTTTCCGGAGCCTCAAGTACCTTGCCTTCAACATATTCCATGACATCGTTCTCCTCTATAGTCAAATCATCCCTAGCTCTCCAAACAACATAGTTAGATGAGTGATTCAACTTCTCTTCAATCTTGAAGTATGAGGTGGTCATCTTGACCAAGTCAAGTGATCTTCAACAACAAATAGTATTTCTTCAAAAGGTGATTTCTCTTGTCTCCTTGGGCTTGTCTTCACCTTAGCTCTGATACCATGTTAATTTTTCAATGTTCTATGTTGTAACAATCAGTTAGACAATTTCCTCTTTCAATAGAAATCACTTTATCCAATTATTTTTCAATCACCCATTAACTATAAGCAATTGTAGATAGAATAGTAAACCATATGCACAATAGAAGACAACCAAGATCAATAGAGACACAAAGATTTTTTGTCAAAAACCAAGGAAAAAAACCACAAGGGGGAAAACCCTAACCAGATTATTCTTCTATTAGATGTTCATCAAATGTTCAACAGAGAGATACATAACCCAATTACATCAACTAGTCAAAGCCTTGAGCAACCAAGTCAACCAACCAATATCTAATCAAATATGAGCATACAAGTCAAATCTGGTCAAATACCAATTCTGCGATTTTTTGTCAACGTCAACAATAGTCAACTCAGCCCTAACCAGTCACAGTCAATGGTAAAATCAGCCTCAAACAGTTTGGTCAAAGCAGCAACAAACTCGGCCTTCCTTGCTTGGTCAAACCCAGTTCAAACAGTGCACAAATCTGCCTAAGAAATCAGTTAAATTCAAAGCCATCCCTATGGTCAAATTTCCTAGAAAATTTTGGCCTTCTCTCTCCTGAATTCGGCCTCCAAAAACAGATCCAAAACTAAATCAAACCAAGTCAAAACCTTCCAAGTCAACGCTAGTCAAAAGTGCCAAACATAAAAGTCAATGCTACCACATAATTCTCTCTCTCCTCATTGCACGTGTGAGCTCAGACCCTGCAATTTTCAGACTAGATCGAACCAACGAGGAAGGATGAATGATGTGATGTGATGACTCCAAATCATGTGACCTTAGGTGTATTTACATCTAGATGTGGTGGACGAATTTCTCCTTTTGGGGCGACTTATACTTTAGGTGTTGACTTTCAAAAAAATAATTTTCCAGGAGAAAAATATTTTTCCAAGGGCTAGAAAGGGTCCCTTAGGGTTTGTTGGGCCTCTCTAAGGAGGGAATCGCTCCTTCAATTGCCAATTTTCAACAACCACAATAAGGTTGAATGCTATAGTTTTGATTGTCTTTCTTTTCTTGCTTTGAATGGTGATACACAGTACTTCGTAGATTGCAGAAGTGATGGTTTGTGTTTTTTCATCTATACCACAAAGATTCGTATCACGGAGAAGGATATATGTCACAAATCTTGCATCATCATATAGATTTTTTCCTTTTGTGTATTTCAGATTTCAGGACCATCATTGACACTTCATAGGTGCCATAGAGAGCTTGCTTCATTGTAGGAAAAGGAACCAATGGAACTTCCATCAGCATAGAGAGATATGTTACAAGAACTTGCATCACTGTAGAGAGAAACATGCTACAAGAAATCACATCACAGGTAGCCTTATATATTTGTGTGTTACAGTCAGTAAAACCCTCAGATAATTTACATTACACAGGAACTATTATAGAAATCTGACCTTCCTTTCTTTCTTGAGTGAGTGCATATATTATACCATCTAAAAAACTTGGTCTTCGTCCTCCTTTTTGTGCTCAGATGTATGTTGATGGGTGATTCTTCTCACACATATTCAACCTACTAGCCCAAACTTCAGGTGCTTCTTTGATTTTCCTTAGCTCTAATACCATGTTGAAAGTCATATACAATGTAGAATTTCTTATCATGGTAATTACTTGTGACTAATGTGCATTCTTTTTCTTAGTATTTACTTTGATTAGTTATGTCATCAAGCAATTACACATTAAATATAGAAATCATAATGCACAAGAAATAAAGACACCAGAAGTTAGGCCAAAGGCCAGGGCAAAACCCACAAGGGGAAAACTTGTCAATTTGTTCCTTATAGCTTCTTCATCAACAAGAGAAATCCAAGTCAAACAAACTAGTGATCCAAGTGCCGAGTCAACCCTCCAGATTCTACTATAACTCCAATAAGTCTGGTGGCAAAAATGCCACATGTTTATCCTTAAATTCCATGTCACATAGAGATAGAATATCGCATAGATATTGATGTAATGTTATCTCAGGTAGATCATATTCATAGAAGAAACATTGCAAAAAAAACACGGATGTATGCATCCATTAGTAACTCAGAGAATTCGCATATGAACCTCAGAATATTTCGCACTGCCACCTCAGGAATCTTCACATCATAGAGAGGAATATGCCATAGGAACTTCACATTATAGAGATAGAATATGTCTTGGAAACTTGCATTATAGAGATAGATGATGCCACTGAAGACACGCCTTCTCATGCCTCAGATTTATGCCATAGAACCGAATTATCTTACCACAAAATAGATCCAAAATTGACGCCAAACAATGAAGGATATGTGCCAACATATAGTTGTTTGATCATATGAAGGGACAGATAATTTAGGCAGGCCAACTTTTCTACTCGAAGGACCGAGTTGGCAACTTGGACAAACAAATGATGCTTACAAAAATTCAAAATTTTCTTCTTTTCATAGGGACACGAAGAACATGCCCTTTGTTTTTTTCTTTTAACCAAAATAAAGCATGGAAAACATGCTTGACAATAAAAATAATAATAACAATTTTTTTTTTTGCATAAAATACATATTGACACAAGTACAATGCCAATTAGGAAGACCAAACCTAGGTACAATTCCAACAATATGGGGACCTTGGAGTGGATCTACTAGGACATATGACTTAGGGAGCCCTTGGGTTTTTTCTCTTTACTCTCATGGAAAAGTGTTCTTCACGCTGTAAAGGTTTTCATACCTATAGAAGCACACTTATCTTATATCCAAGCATTGATCCCCTTATAATTAGTCACAGTTTCGGCCATGGACTTTTGGAACATACCCACCTTTCAAGAACACTCTACAGGTGTTCATGCAGAGACAGTTCTTGAGGCGCTTTTGTAATTCCCAATGTAATTCATGATTCCCTAGGCACTGGTCACATCGCCCACAAAGGTTTGGGGCTATTTCTTCATGCACTAAACCTCTTATGCCATGCTACATCATAGATTCTTGAGCACTCACATTATTTACTCATTTGGAGGCATTTTTTGCATGATTTGTGTAGATTTTAACCCCGTACAAAAATTACCTGCATACGAATTCTAAAAACATAGAAAATAAACAATGCGAGAGCATAACACATAAAACACATATACATAGATATTTTCCCCTGGATCCCAAAACCGGGACTACCAGCTTGATTTTTCATTATGCTCCTTTCAATGTTACAATACATATTTATACATGTCGAAGCATCCAATACCATGGATCGAAAACCATCGAGTCCAAAACCATGGACCAAAAACCATCGCGTCCAAAACCATGTGCGAAAAATCATGCACAAAACCATAGGTAGGTCCGCCCAACTTAATATAGGGTCCAAAAACAAAATTTTCCGGGGCGCTGCCCCAGACCCCATAGAGTGGGGTTACTTGCACCCCTCAAACCCCTTGTGACCCCCCCCTTCCGCTACGCAATCGGCGCAACGAAGGGGGGGCTCTACCCCCCTTCTAACCCCCCATTTAACTATGTGGGCTAGTCGTGGAAAGAATATAACACAACCCAACAATTTGATGTGTTAACTACCTTAGAGGTTGCATCTCCTAGCCACTGGCATCTCATGTGGCATGTGTGGACCTATTTTCACTTGAAAATAGGGAAACCGTGATTTGGGGAGGAGTCCATGCATTATAGACCTCCCTTTTGGTTGTTGGAGCATGTTTGGATGAGTTTTCCCCTCTCTTCCAGCTCGTTTGGGCCACACATGCGGTCTTTTCACTCTTTGAAGATGGATGTTGGCACCTTTGCTGACCATTCTTCATGGGAGAGGTATCTTGGCAGATTTTGATGACCTTTCCTTGCATTTGAGAGAGATATTGAGCACTCTTGGACCCTAGTTCGACCTATTTAGTGTGACAGCGTCCTCTCTTGGAGGAATTATTGTACATATAGTATGTTTCATTGTATCTTAAGTATTTCATGACATAGTCTCCATTAGTTAGTTGAAGACAAGTCAACTTGTAGTTCTCCTATGCTTAGATCTAAGGAGATAGAAAATAATATTGAATGAGAGGGTTGATGAAGTCTCCTTTATAAAAGGGGCTCCTACTCTCATTCCAAATTTTTGTTGCTATCAGCTACTTTCTTTTGAGAACGCTATTTTGTTGAATATGTGTAGATGGAGGCATTGGTGTCGATTCTCGAAGCTCTTATATCTTGGTTTTATTTTGATGCATTAAAAATTGATTGTGTTTGCTCAGGACTAGAACAAGCTTTCAAGATTGATGCATTTGAGGAGTAAGCTCACCATTCGGAGGGGAGAATTTTTGGGGTAAATCATTTCCTTTTGTGTTAGTTAGTTTGGTAACTTCATTAATTCTTTGCTTTGTCTATCCTTTGGAACCCTAGCAAGGGTATTGGTATTTTATCAAGCTATAGTTGATTTGGTTGGTGGAGGTGCTTTGGGACCCTTTCTAGTAGTGGCCTTGGTATACATGGTTTATCTTGATTAGATAGGAGACTAATATTTTCTTTGGGTTCTAATCTCTTAAACCTAATTAATAAAGATAAAATAGAATAACTTTGAAAATAGGTATTCTTTTTGACCCCATAATCCCCAATTGGAATAAGGCACTTGTCTTCTCCCAACAACCAATGCAAAACTATAAAATTCAAAAATAATTTTTTTTCTTAAATTTTTTTTTTTTTTGTTAGAAAAGGAATCTCAGGAAAATCAAAGAAAATCACAATCCAGATTTCTTTCTAGTCTAGCATTAAGTTGATTGCTCATTTCAATTTCTAGACTAGATTGATTAGGGTTTGTGCTTAATTTTTTATCTCAAAACATGAAAGAGGAAAATCGGCCTAATAATTTTGTAGTCTGAAGGTTAAATTATCTTACTTTGGATTGATTTTGAGGTTTACTCAAATTTGGAAATTGCATAAAGGAAATAAAAACAAGATTTGTAGAAACCCTCGAGCTAGGTTTTTGATCTGAAAATGGGGCACTAAAGGCTTCTTGTGCACTTACAAGAACCTCTCCCACTTCCAAAGCTTAAATTATTCCCAAGCCTTTACGATTAACCAAATGTGGAATTAATAATGCTTGAAAATAGGTGTATGCTTGTGTTTATTTTTTTTGACTATTTATGTGCTTTAAAATTATGTTGTTTATGCTGATATAACATACATATAACAGTAAATAATGCAGCCATAAAACAAACACATAAGATAGCAATTTAATTAGGAGTTCACCCAAAACTCTTGGGCTACGTCTCCGTGAGCTCTATTCAACTCGACTAGGCTCTTTGGGATTATAGTATAAGTCCTTTTACAAGCTCCCGGCTCAACCCCATTAGTTTACACAAAACACAATGGGTTTAGACACCATCTTATCCCTGGCTCTTGAAGCTCTCGGCTTTCTGGCTCTGTGCTCTGGCTCTGGCTCTTGGCTTTGGCTTTGGCTCTGACTCTGGCTCTGGCTCTTGGCTCTGGCTCTTGGCTCCAGCTCTGGCTCTGGCTCTGGCTCTGGCTTCTCTGAGCTCTCAGCAGTCCGCTTGACCTCCAAGCGACTGTCTCAGTAACTTTCTACTCTCTGGTTTTCCCACTTGACCTCCAAGTGACTCCAAGGCTCCCTTAGCTGCTCTGCGCATTAGATTTCACTCCCCTATTCCCTCAATCGTGCTCTCTAGCTCCTTTGAGGTACTTTTCCGGCTTTTCGGCTACCCCAACCGTTTCTCTACGTATTATCATCTCTCTGTGCCTCTGCGGCTTCCCTGCTCCTTGTCAGTTCAACTGGTCATCTGACTCTGCGGCTCTGTGGCTTCAAAATGCATCATTTCCTGTAAAAATGCTCGCTTGCAGTGTGGCATGAGGATCTGAAGCGGTTACAGAGGTTTCAGGGCCTTCTCTTAGGCAAAAACCCAAAAATTGAGAAAATCCCATTACACAAAGAATGTCTACAAAATACACTATTGGGGGTGATTTTCGGACTTGAAATCCCATTCAATCGTCCCTAAAATCCCTATCAGGTCTGCCATTAGGCGTTATATTGCATCACATTAACATATTGGGTGAGATCCCAAATACACAGGAAAACATTCAAAAACCCGACAAAATCCCTTTTATCGAACTTCAAATTATATCGAAATCACCCTAATATCACATCGCATTAACGTATTGGGCGAGATCCCAAATACACAAGAAAACATTCAAAAACCCGACAAAATCCTTTTTATCAGACTTCAAATTATATCGAAATCGCCCTAATATCACATCGGGTCTACCTTGGGTTGCTTTCACGAGCTCCACCATCGATTTGGGTGATCTCTGATCCAACGGTCAACATCCAGTTTTAGGTGGCTTAAGGATACGAAGGTTACCCGCTCGAAAAGGCGGTTTTCCTCTCTCCTCCGCCAGCCACGCGCCGTTCATTGTATGGGATTGGGCGGAGCTGGCCCAATACCACTTACCGCCTGAGGCCCGCCCAAAATCCCGCTTTATTGGAACTCAAATAACATGGCGTCGTGTTTATAATTCCCTTTCGGGTCCGCTTTATCACTTCGGACAACTTCCTTTGTATTTCGGTTTTTACACTGAAACGCGCTTATACACAGGAAAGCCCCTTTTACGAGAACTCAAAACTTATCGAACCACCCCTATAGAGTCCATCGGGTCTGGCGTTATCACCCCTTTTACATCACTGTGAGGCAACGTTGTGATGCAATATATCGCAATCGCAAGTCACGTTGGCCCGGGGGCTCGTCCTTTGCCTTGTGGCATCGCCGACGCCGATCCGCCGATATCGGCGATCGCAATCACATTGCCCGGGGTCCCGACATTGGACACAAGCCTATCTCCAACCAGATATATCGGAGATCGAAGATTGGGGGTCTCTTCCCTTTCCGCTTAAGTCTGCCTCTTGGACCCTTCTCTGATGCAATTTCCCTTTATAAGGGTTTTTTGCCATTTTTAGGGGATTTAGCCTCTTTTTCCAAAGAACAAAGTGCATCTTCTTTCTGTGATAACTATTGCATCGTAAGTCCATTTTTTCCCATTCAAGTTGCAGTAGATTCAGAATGACTATTTCCAGGAACTTCCTTGGACTTTCATTTTCCTCTGTGAGGAACACTTAGACTTAGGAGTCTATCCAAAATCCATTTTGGATCATGCCTTCCCACTAAAAGAACTTATGGTCTCCAAAAGACTGATATACTGATCTGAATGGTAAATGAGAGTAACAACACCCTCTTCTTTTAGCGTCCACACACTTGCCTTGCATAGTGCCTCTGAACCAAAGTCTCTGACCACTTCCCTTCCTGGATGGGCTGGTCTTCCTGGGAAGAACTACCTTCCTCCTTGCCTTCTTGCAGAACTCCTGCTTAGATGGTCATAGAAGGTAGTTTGAACTTTTCTTCCTTGATCATTGATCAAAGGTGGCTCAAACAAATGTGAAGTACATCTGCTCCACAAAACTTTCATTTGTACCTGTTTGAAAAGGTGTCAACAACACTGTTAACAACAACTGGATGGTCTAAACTCCTGCTTCAACAAAAGAAATAGATTTCACATCTTGTGAACACCTCCATGTCTTACATCTGCATACAAATGATGGATTAGAAAATGTTATGAAACCAGCTCACAAAAAGATAGAAAAGAGAGATCCACGCCTTAGAATTCAGCCTCTTCGAGGGGGAAACCTCCTTTACATTACATAAATGAACAATTCTTGGATGATACAAATGAAAATACCTCCTTTCTATATATAGGAGTCTAAGGGTCCCAATATAATCAAAGCCTACATAACAATAATATTGTAAGGCACAAAAATAACAATAGAGGGATTCTATGTGGCACAATAGTAACAATATGGGCACTACATGGGCACAACAATATAAATAAGGGGTATAACTACAATAGTAATGGGGTAATCACTAGTATTATAGGGACCCAACATGCCCCTCTCCTTCAAAAAAGTGTTGTCCTCAACGCTTGAGTAGTTCTGGATACTTCTGCATAAAATTCTCATCCTCCCATGTGGAATCTTCAGCGGATAAGTTCTTCCACTTGATAAGATACTCTGAAATTGATCGATTTCGTAGCTGTCGAGTTCTTGTTTCTGTGACTGCTTCCGGTTCCAATATAATTTTTCCTTCCTCGTCAAGTTCTGGCAATATTGTTTGAACTGGGAGCTTGTCGCCTATAACCTTCTTTAAACATGAAACATGGAAAACTGGGTGCAATCGAGAAGCTGCAGGAAGCTCCAATTTGTATGCCATAGTACCAATCTTTTGCAACACCTTGTACGGACCATAATACTTTGGTGATAATTTATTATCCTTCTTAGCTTGCTTGAGGGACATTTGCTTATATGGTTGTAGCCGTAGGAATACCCAATCACCTACATCAAAACTTCTTTCACTGCGATGTTGATCTGCCTGTTGTTTCATTCTATTCTGTGCCAACACGAGGTTATCCTTTAAGAGTTGGAGGACTTGTTGTTGATGTTCGATGTGATGTTCCACTGCCTGAACCTTAGAATTTTCTCTTAAATATGATGTGATGGATGGTGGTTGATACCCATAAAGTGCCATAAATGGGGTCATTTTTGTTGCTGTATGGAAGGAAGTGTTATACCACCATTCAGCCAGAGGCAACCATTTGACCCATTGTGTCTGTTTATCAGATACAAAGCAACGAAGATATCCTTCCAAACATTTGTTTACTATCTCAGTTTGCCCATCAGATTGAGGATGATAAGATGAGCTATGAGCTAACTGAGTACCAAGACAAGAAAATAATTCTGTCCAAAAATTTCCAGTGAAAATGGGATCTCTGTCACTTACAATAATCTTTGGGTTTCCATGTAGCTTTTGAACTGTTTCCATAAATGCAGTAGAAACTGTACTGGCTTTAAATGGATGTGATAATGCACAAAAGTGTGCATACTTGGTAAGTCTGTCAACTACCACCATGATGACACTCTTTCCCTCAGACTTGGGTAAACCTGTGATAAAATCCATTGAAACCTCCTCCCAACGTTGGCTTGGAATGGATAAAGGTTGTAATAGACCCGGTGTCTTAATTGTTTCAACTTTATTTTGCTGGCAAACCAAACATTCCGCCACAAACTTTTGAATATCTGATTTAAGGCCATCCCAAAAAAATTCCTTCTTAACCCTGTGGTAAGTTTTTAAAAATCCTGAGTGCCCTCCTAAGGGAGAAGTGTGCAATTCCATAAGAATCTTTTGTTTTAGCTGGGAATTCTTACAGAGGTATAAGCGATCTTTGTACCATAACGAATCATTTTTCCAGCTAAATGTATCAGAAGTACTGGAATCTTGTTGTAGCTTTCGAATAAGTGCCCACACTTCTTCGTCATTCTTCCATTCCTCCCTTGCTTCGTTTATCCAATCTGGTTGGATAATAGAAATGGCACACAACAATGCTTCCACATCCTCATCCTTTCTTGAGAGTGCATCTGCCACCACATTTTGCTTCCCTTTTTTGTAGATGATTTCAAAGTCATAACCCAACATCTTTGTGACCCACTTTTGTTGCTCTTCAGAGGATAATCTTTGTTCTAAAAAGTATTTAAGGCTATCATGATCCGTTTTTACCTTGAAGTGTCTTCCCATTAGGTAGGGTCGCCATTTCTTAAGTGCATGGAGTATTGCCAACATTTCCTTCTCATAAATAGCTTTTCTTAAAAACTTTCCCTTGATTGGACGACTTTCAAAAGCAATGGGTCTTTCATCTTGCATTAGAACAGCACCAATTCCATTTCCTGAAGCATCACATTCCACAATAAAGGTTTTTGTGAAGTCCGGTGTAGCTAAGACCGGTGCTTGGCACATTGCCTCTTTAAGATGTTCAAAGGCCTTTGTTGCTTCCGAAGTCCATGAAAATGAATCTTTCTTCAATAATGTTGTTAGAGGTGCTGCTATTCTCCCATAATTCTTAACAAACTTGCGATAATACCCTGTCAACCCAAGAAATCCTCGCAGATGCTTTATGGATGTGGGGATTTTCCATTCCTTAATGGCTTTAATTTTGCTAGGGTCTACCTTAACTCCTTCATGAGATACAATATGACCCAAATATTCCACCTCCTGGACTCCAAAGAAACATTTGGATCTTTTTGCATATAATTGTTTCTCCTCCAATAGTTGTAGCACCCTGTCAACATGTTCAACATGATCCTTCCAAGACTTGCTGTAGATTAGTATATCATCAAAAAATACTAACACAAATTTTCTAAGGAATGGTTTGAAAATTGAATTCATCAAACCTTGAAATGTTGAAGGTGCATTGGTAAGGCCAAAAGGCATGACCAAAAATTCATAATGACCCTCATGAGTTCTAAATGCTGTTTTCGGAATGTCTTCAATCTTCATTCTGATTTGATGATATCCCGAACGAAGATCCAACTTGGTGAAGTAAATTGATCCATGCAATTCATCCAGTAATTCATCAATAACAGGAATGGGGAACTTATCTTTAATAGTGAGCTTGTTGAGCTCCCTATAATCTGGACACATGCGCCATGATCCATCCTTCTTGTGCACCAATACTACTGGAGCTGAGAAAGAACTTTGACTCGGTTGAATTATACCAGCCTCTAGCATTTCTGCAACCATACGTTCAATTTCACTTTTTTGGACATATGGATATCTGTACGGCCTGATGTTTGGAGGAACACTTCCTGGAATCAGATGAATAGCATGATCATGATCACGCATAGGTGGGAGACCTTTGGGAGTCTCAAATACCTTGGAATGATTGTCCAGGACTTTTTGGAGATCTGGAGAAATAGATGATTCCAATGTGGAAACATCTAGCGAACATAATTGTGCAATTACACCTCTTTGCTCCTTTTTTAGAAGCTTTGTCATACCATTAGAGCTGATTATCTTTCCTGGTTTCCCTGCAATACCCCTTAATTCAACTTCCTTTCCTTCCACAGAAAATTTCATGAAAAGTTCTTGAAAATTAAAAGCTATTGTACCCAAGGATTGTAGCCATTGGACTCCTAGTACAACATCAGCACCTCCCATTGGAATGGAAAGCATTGGGCTAGTCAATACATATTCTCCCATGGATAGCTTGATATTATGGCACTTTCCAGAACAATTTATTGTTCCTCCATTTGCAATCATCACTTGACACTCTGGTGCTGGATATAGGAAGCAATTCAATTCTTTTGCTACCCTACAATGAATAAAATTGTGGGTGCTTCCTGAATCAATCAACACTATTACCTTTTTCTTCTTGATTTGTCCTTCTATCTTGATGGTTTGAGGAGTGGTAATTCCCGCCAATGCATTACAAGATATGGTCGGATTTATTTGTTCTTCATCTAGGCTTTGTTCCTGGAATATATCCTCTTCTTTTGACCTTTCTTGCTCCTTTTCTTCTTCCTCTTCACAATCTATGTAGAATAATTTCTTCTCAGCACACTTATGACCTTTTGTGTATTTGCTATCACAATTGTAACAAAGCCCTTTTGCTCTTTTTTCTTCCAATTGTTGTGGTGTCAACCTTGTAGGTTGTGGAAGACTATGGGCAACAACACTTCCTTCTTTATAGTTGTGAATGGTATGCTTCCTAGTTGCCATAATTTTGCTTTCCATTTTTCTTGCTAACCTGAATGCCTTCTCTAATGAATCAGGTTCCCAAAGGCGCACATCATGTTGGATATTATCCTTTAAAGACCCTATGAACACATCAATCCTATGCTCCTCTGGAATATCTTTTACCCTTATGTTCAATTTTTGGAACTCCTCAATGTGCTCCATTATTGAACCCTTTTGTTTGAGACTTATCAATTGGCTAAAAAAAGTGTTGCTTTTTGTATCCTCATAATGTGCTATCAATTCTTCCGTAAAAATTGCCCAAGTGATAAATTGTTTACGAGAACAAAGCCATTGATACCATACAAACTGATTTGGTTCCAAATATAAAGTTGCCATACGTACCTTTTGTGTGTTTTGCACATTATTGAGATCGAAGAATTGCTCCATCTGTAATATCCATGTGGCGGGATCCTTGCCATCAAACTTCCTCATATCGATTTTTGGAACATGGTGAGTCTTTGATCCAACATTAGAGTCTATGGAATCATGATTAACATTTCTTTTGTTCTCATCATGAGTTTCCTTTACTACCTTTTCACCATTAGTGACCCTTTCTTGTAGCAACTTCTTCAATTCTTCCATGTTTGTATTCAAATCTATCTTCAAATTTGCCATCGAATCCTCCATCTTAGCTTCCATGCCCTTTATCTTAGATTCCACGCCATTTACCTTAGATTCCACGCCACTTATCTTAGCTTCTGTTAGCTTTTGTGAGCGTGACATTTGTTGCACTTGTTCTTGTAATTTTGATATATCATGTAGCATTTCTTCCTCTTCTTCATGAGTCATGCTAGAGCTTTCAGGTTCCTTACTAGGTGTTTGCATTTTCTTTCCTCGGGGCATCAGTTACCGATAATAATGCTTTACTATGCCCTTTGAATTTCGTTAAACCAAGCTTACAAAAAAAAAAAAAAACTACACACCTTTTTTCACTTTATAGAAGCCTGATATTGAATCTGATGTATCTCTGTAATTTCGGATCATCCAATTCTGAAATTGCTACCTGTAGTAGCCTTCTGCGTCCTCTTTCCAATGCCACAAGTCTGAGCCAAATTGGATTCTCCAAGGAAGAGTTATGTGAAATCTCCCACAGTGACTTGCTTTTAGACAGGTTCAGTAGAGCGAAGTTGTACGACGTGCCACGAGTCACTGTTTCGACCTTTGGATCTGAAAAACACCCACAAGAAACTACAGTCCGTCCTCTTTCTGTACCTTCTTACAAAATTTCAATCCGATGCTCAGAAAGAAAGTTATGACGATTTTCCCCAGGTCACCTGTTTTGAGTGTAATTCAGGAGTCTGCAAAAAGACCAACTTCCTGAGATCATATCTCCGAAAATATCGCGCGAAAAGCTCTGAAATTCAGACCCAAGGTTCAGCGAGATGTCTTCTCAAATGGGTTTTTTTTGCGACTTCTGAAACGTCACAGAAAAAAAGTTATAGCGAAAATGCCACGATGACCTGTTTGGAGCAGCGAAACCCTAGAATCCAAAGCTCTGATACCAAATGTTATGAAACCAGCTCACAAAAAGATAGAAAAGAGAGATCCACGCCTTAGAATTCAGCCTCTTCGAGGGGGCAACCTCCTTTACATTACATAAATGAACAATTCTTGGATGATACAAATGAAAATACCTCCTTTCTATATATAGGAGTCTAAGTGGTCCCAATACAATCAAAGCCTACATAACAATAATATTGTAGGGCACAACAATAACAATAGTGGGCTTCTATGTGGCACAATAGTAACAATATGGGCACTACATGGGTACATCAATATAAATAAGGGGTATAACTACAATAGTAATGGGGTAATCACTAGTATTATAGGGACCCAACAGAAAACAAGCCCACAAAAGATGTCTTTAAAACAAATGACCCTTCAAGTCAAGCATGTAGAAAAAAGCCATTAGGAATCTTTTCAAAAAAAAGAAACACTTCATCATTATCTCCATTTCGGAGACCAAGTTAACTTCTTCCAAGTCAAAATTACATGCATGTTACAACAAAGCAATCAACCCTTCAAGTTAATTACACATACATGTTCAAATACAAGGAAATCATCAACATCTCTGTGTTCATGCATATCAAGCTTATGCATGCATTTCCTCCTTCAACTTTCACTTAAGCACACTGTTCTTTCGAAGCTGAAATGAAATATAATGTTGCAGTTATAAAGTGAGTCTCCTACTCAACTTGTCCATTCACCTTCTTGGTAGAAACCTGCAACTTGCATCTCATTAACAAAGAAATGAAAATAGATGCATCAATAGACATGCAATCTTAATTGGATAAGATCTCTAACCATTTTTCACCAATCCCTTTCAAAGGTACTACCTTTGTCTGCACATCAACATCAACATGTGAATCATCCTGAGACACCTCATTCATGGAATCTTCCTTTCCATTTCTGCCATCTTCCCCTTCCACCTTCTTCAGCTTTAGTGAAAGCATTGTTGGATTCAGAGTCCAACACTTTTCAACAAGATGCCCTTGCTTATGGCAGTAAGTGCACTGCATGTGCATCCTCTTGACATCATGACTTGCCTTGCCCAATGGACCTTTGGCTTCTTGCTTCTTGTCCTCCAAAAGTTTCCTGTATGTGGCCATTCTCTTCCAACATCTAGAAACATGATCGTTATCCAAACCACAAAAGGAACATGCAATTATTTTCCCATATCTATGTGGAAATTTATCATGCTTTACAAAATCAAAAGGAATATGTTTAGAACCAGATTTATACCTTTCTCTTTCACCTTTATTGCCTTCATGAGGAGGTGAATTGAATGAAGAAGTAGCTCCCTTTGGAACACCATCAATCTCTTAAAGGCTGTTAGAGTTTCCACAACTCTCTGGTTCAAGTGTGTGCTTCTGAACACCTACATCCTACAAATGATGTTTCAAGCTATTGCATTCCTCCTTAATACAATCTTCACGCTCTTGAGGTGGAAGACCTGCAATGCAACTCCTCCTTGGAGTCGTTTCAATGGTCTTCATGGCAGCTTTGGAACTCTCTCCATAAGCTTGTCCATAACCAAGACCCAAATACCTAGGCCTTTCCTCGACTATTATTGGGTCAAAAATACCCTGTGCATGTTTACCCAAGCCTTTTCCTTCATAGCCCATCTTGGACATTAGCTTGGAACCTATGCCTTTGGTATGTTTTTCAAAAGAACCAATATAAGCATTCTTAGAGGAAATTGAAGACAAACTGGAACTATTTACCTCTTCTTCAAGCTGATACTTGATTAAGGCTTCTTTAGCAACAAAGAGTTGTGACTCCAACTCATGCATTCTTCTTAGGTTCATATTTGCAATATGAAGTTGCCTCTCCATTTCCTGCAATTTTTTAGAAAGCATCTGCTTTTCTTCCTCCATGAAATTCAATTACTCTCTAAGTCTGCTACTCTTCCTTCCATCCTCATACATTTCTCTCACCATATCCATCATGGTGGCCAAATCTTCCTTCATGTCTTCATCAAAGACTCTTGTGAAGAAAGAAGAATTTGAGGACTCACTTGTAGAAGTTGTCATTATGCCAATGAACAAAAGAACTTCAAACAAGATTAATAAAGGGCTTATTCAACAACCTTTTGCAACAAACCTCTTGTGCTTCAAGGATTGCCTTGAGGTCCTTTGGGATAGAAGAATGCCTTCAGCCCTTCTTCCTTCTTGTCCTTCCTGGACTGAGCTATCAATAGCTTTCCCTTCACTTCTGCAAACTCAAACAATAGTCAGTCTGCAACAAGCATACAATCAATCCTTGACTGCCCAAATACCTTCTAGACAAGCAATCTTTGCTTTGTCAATCAAGCATTCTGATATAACCTTCTTTGAAGGTGGGGTTAATCAATCTCAAGCTTCGATACCACCTGATTTGAAAATGGGGCACTAAAGGTTTCTTGTTAATTTACAAGAACCTCTCCCACTTCCAAAGTTTAAATTATTCCCAAGTCTTTATGATTAACCAAATTTAGAATTAATAATGCTTGAAAATAGGTGTATGCTTGTGTTTTTTTTTTTGACTGTTTATGTGCTTTAAAATTCTGTTGTTTATGCTGATATAACATACATATAACAGTAAATAATGCAGCCATAAAACAAACACATAAGACAACAATTTAATTAGGACTTCACCCAAAACTCTTGGGCTACATCTCTGTGAGCTCTAGTCAACTCGACTAGGCTCTCTGGGATTATGGTATAAATCTTTTTACAAGCTCCCGGCTCAACCACATTGGTTTACACAGAACACAATGGGTTTAGACACCATCTTATCCCCGGCTCTTGAAGCTCTCGGCTTTCTGGCTCTACGCTCTGTCTCTAGCTCTCGGCTCTGGCTCTGGCTCTTCAACTTTGGCTTCTTTGAGCTCTCAGTAGTCCGCTTGACCTCCAAGCGACTCTATCAGCAACTTTTTGCTCTCTGGTTTTCCCACTTGACCTCCAAGTGACTCCAAGGCTCCCTCAGCTACTCTGTACATTAGCTTTCGCTCCCATATTCCCTCAATCATGCTCTCTAGCTCCTTTGAGGTACTTTTCCGGCTTTTCGACTACTCCAACCATTTCTCTATGTATCATCATCTCTCTATGCCTCTGCAACTTCGCCGCTCCTTGTCAGTTCGACTGGCCATCTGGCTCTGCTGCTCTGTGGCTTCAAAATGCATCATTGCCTATGAAAACACTCGCTTGCAGCGTGGCATGAGGATCTGGAGCGGTTACAGAGGTTTCGGGGCCTTCCCTTAGGCAAAAACCCAAAAAATTGAGAAAATCCCATTACACAGAGAATGTCTGCAAAATACACTATCGGGCATGATTTTCGGACTTGAAATCCCATTTAATCGTCCCTAAAATCCCTATCGGGTCTACCATTAGGAGTTATATCGCACCGCATTAATGTATTTGGCAAGATCCCAAATACATGGGAAAACATTCAAAAACCCGATAAAATCCTTTTTATCGGACTTCAAATTATATCGAAATCGCCCTAATATCGCATCACATTAACGTATTGGGCGAGATCCCAAATACACGGGAAAACATTCAAAAACCCAAAAAATCCTTTTTATCGGACTTCAAATTATATCGAAAACGCCCTAATATCACATTAGTTCCACCTTGGGTCGCTTTCACGAGCTCCACCATCGATCTGGGTGATCTCTGATGCAATGGTCACATGTGGTTTCAGGCAGCTTAAGGATACGGAGGTTACCGGCCCGAAAAGGTGGTTTTCCTCTCTCCTCAGCTAGCCACATGTCGTTCATTGTATGGGATCGGGCGGAGCTGGACCAATACAATTTACCGCCTGAAATCCTGCTTTATCGAAACTCAAATAACATGGCGCCGTGTTTATAATTCCCTTTCGGGTCCTCTTTATTGCTGCGGGCAATTTCCTTTGTATTTCGGGTTTTACACTTAATGCGCTTATACACCAGAAAGTCCCTTTTAACAGAACTCAAAACTTAGCGAACCGTGCCTATAGAGTCCATCGGGTCTGGCGTTATCACCCCTTTTACATCGCTACTAGGTGACATTGCGATGCGATATATCGCAATCGCAAGTCACATTGGCCCGGGGGTCCGTCCTTTGCCTCGTGGCATCACCGACACTGATCCGCCGATATCGGCAATCGCAATCGCATTGCCCAGGGCCCCGCCATCGAACACAGGCCTATCTCCGACTCGATATATCGGAGATCAGAGATCGAGGGTCTCTTCCCTTTCTGCTTAAGTCCACCTCTTGGACCCTTCTCCGATGCGATTTCCCTTTATAAGGGTTTTTTTCCATTTTTAGGGGATTTTGCCTCTTTTTCCAAAGAACAAAGGGCATCTTCTTTCTGCAATAACTTCTGCATCCTAAGTCCATTTTTGCCCATTCAAGTTGCAATAGATTCAAAATGAAAAGATCTCTACCATGGGGCTATTTCCAGGAACTTCCTTGGACTTTCATTTTCCTCTGTGAGGAACACTTAGACTTAGGAGTCTATCCAAAATCCATTTTGGATCAGTTTCGTGGTTTAAAAGTTTATCTATAATTATACCTAGCCAATGTTACCAGAAACAGATCAATCATTGAATTGGTCAGCCCCAAAAATATGAATCGGATTGGAATTGGTAAAAAAGGGAAAAAAACAAGACAAAAATACTGGTCAACCAAAAAATACATAAAATATTCAAATTTAAAACAAAAACATATACATTCACATGCATCCATATGAACCCAAACCAACGCACAAAAATGTGCATAGTTTCTCAAATATATATATATATATAGCAAGAGTGCACATAACCAAAATAGCATCGAGTGCAATCCATCATTGAACCAAAAATACATCAACAAAGAGGCTCTAAATGGCCTCTAGAGTCCAAAATAATTCATGCTACAACAAAATTGCAAATAACTACATATGATCAAAATCATTGACTATATTGGGATCCTCATAATCAATATCACCCTCTGAGCTTTAAAATAACATCGAGAAAGCTTAACATGACAAATCAATGATTTTGCTTGAGTCAAGGGTACATTTTTACTAGGGTTATGACAGAGGATTTCAACATTCAATGCTAATAACATGGAGGAACATAGAGGGATTGGTTCTCTTGATTAAATTCTTTTTCCATACCCTCAGACATGATAGAATCCAATGGAAATATTGGAATCCTATCAATCTGAAATCTTGAAAACCGTTAAGTCTACTGAATTTTAAATTGGATCTAAAATTCTACTTTCTCCATGTGAAATTCAATGAGGTTGGAAGTTGGAACCACTATCGTAAACATTACCATTAATTACATAGCATTAATGGGGCTCTAGAATTGAGTATTAGACTTCCCTACTCATAATCTATTTTCTTTGTTTAAATTGAGTTTTGTGGATCATTAGTCATGTTCTTCGGAACTAGTCGGTTCAAAGCAACTGGTTTTGCCTCCAAACCAATCAGATCGGCCAGTTTGTAGATTTAACCCTGTACAGAAATTACCTACAAATAGATTTTTAAAACAGGAAAAATATACAATGGTGAGAACACATAATATACACAGAGATTTTCTCTTGGAACCCAAATAAGGAAAACCAGATTGATTTTTCATTATATTCCTTTCAATGTTACAATACATTATATACATGCCGAAGCATCCATAAACCCCAATCCATTAATCCTGGATTAGAACATAACCATAGTTCCCTTGACTGGATCTACAAAATACCATGGGCAAAAACCATCATGCCCTAAACCATGGGTAGGTCCATCCACCATCCTTGTGTCCACCCTCCATCCTTGGGTCTGCTCAACTAATATTGGGTCCGCATAAAAATAAATAAAAAATCTCGGGGCGCCCCACACCCCTTGCAAGGGAGCTACTGCAAACCCCCCCGTGCAATGTAACAACACCTAGGGTTGGTCATGGAAAGAAGATAACACATACCCAACACAGTTCTAGTCTGATTCCAATAACCCTAGACCTAGCATATATTCCATTTACTAGAAGGTTGTTACAAGTTTATTATTTATATCTAGTGGTGAGACTTATCTCTAAATTGCATATCTTTTACTGAGGGATTATCTTGGTGAATTCTAGAGTTAATGTTGAATAACCCCAGGGGGTATTCACCTTTTCATTTTAGGTTCATGCTTATCTCATTGATACATTTGTTGTGAGCTTGATTCTAAGTTACTTGGGATGTTACAACCCTAACTTATTCATTCAAGACCATTTGTTTGAAAGTGGAAATATCTCCCTTGGATTGCTTTCTTTCTCGCTTAAAACATGGAAATTTGGATTATTTAATCTATAAAACAGATTTAGAAGCATGGGACAGATTTAGGCTTGTTCCAAATTCCGCATACACCTAAAGCACTATACATACTTTGTTTATGCTATCCGATTTCATTTCAAGTGCTTTAAAGCAGCTTAAAGTGGTTTCTTTCAAGTAGCCTCTTCTAAGTTTGATTTATTGGAATGGTAAAAGTGCAAATTTGAAGTTGTTCTTGTACATACTCTAGAATCAAATTTGACATGAACATCCACTAGCTCCTTACTAATACGATGATATCTCTCAAGAGGATAATTATGATTTTATGTTACTTGTTGGGTATGTGTTATATTCTTTGCATGAGTAGCCCCTCATGCAATTTGTATGCGCTAGGCATAGTCAGGGCAGAGCCCCCAAATATTTTTTTGGCAATTTTTTGCATTCATTTTTGGCGGTTTTTGGCAAACATTTTTTGCTTTAGCAGTTTTGTGGGCATGGTGGTTTAGCCCATGGTTTTATAATTTCAATTAAGGAACTCTATTCATATTTTTAATCTAGGGTTAATGGATTGGGGGTTTATGGATGGCACAGGATATACATATTATATTGTAACATTGTAAAGATATAATATATTGGAAAATCTTTCTGGTTCTCCTGTGCTGTAGGATATTCTGGGCATTGACATTATAAAGGTCATTAAGGAATGAAGGGAAAATGGTACGATCATACAAGTGTTTAGCTCAACATTTATAATAACTATTGCAAAAGAAAGAGACCCAAAATGTTAGGAGTCTATCCCAGGGTTAAAGCAAGTCTTAGATGAGCCCCAAAAAAACCAAAAGAGAAGAAGACCCATGCCCCCATGCCACCTACAAGAAGGGAGGCCATGACACAAAGGAGATTCAATGAGGAAGAAAAAGGTAACCCAAGGAGGAATGGGGCAGGTGGATGGATACAACTACAGAATGATAATGAAGATGAGATTCAAGAAGGCCAGGGAAGAAGAACAAACAACCTTGCGGAGCTGACAGCACCAACCACAATTATTTCACTTACAAGAGAAAATGAGTTGGCAGAGAGTTTTTGTGACTTTGTATTAATCATTGGATGGTTGTCAGATACATACAGGTCAGCAGTGAATAGCAGTATTCACCATCAAGTGAGTAAGAGGGATAGTGAAGATGGCTACCAGTTATAGACACATTTTGTTCACTAGAGTATTAGCGTGGCATTTGCAGAATCACAGATACTAGACTAGCTTACTTTTGTAGGATGTATTCTTGCAGAAACAATGTTCAGAATAGAAAAAATAGAGGATTAGCCAAATTACCAAGTGGAGCTTCTTGAAAATCTGCCGGTAGCTCATGCCAATATCTGGTTAAACATGAAGTTTTAGAAGCGACAACTCTCATGTGGGTCACTCCCATACATTTATATGCAAGGGCAGCAGCTGCCATTTCTTTGTTTCTCTCATATGTTGAAGCACAATACCTGTAAAGAAAATAGAGAAGCCACCGTATCAAAATCTGAATCAGCATGACTACAATTCAGAACTGCTTGAAAATTTGTCCAAAAGTACTGAGTATCCAGGTTCACATCCAACTTAGCTAATGATAAAAGAATAAGAATCAAAAATTTTGTCGCAAATTCTATCTGGTTATGGGACTTACTCAAAAAGCCTGACAGCATCCGTGTATAATGTCATAAACTGAGGTATTTCTCCATGCTCTGCATTCTCAAGATTGGAAGGCTTCAACAATGAAGCAGCCTGAAGAAATTTTAAAGCTGCTTCAAAGTAAAGGCTTGTGGTGTCATATCCACTACCTCCTCTAGCCTGCAACATCTATTTCCAGCAAAATTAGACTGCTAAAGCAGATATAGTTTTAAACAAATTGCATCAAATCACAATTAGAATTTTTTAGGCTAGGTATACTTGGAGTGATAAGGGTAATTAACATCAATTAAACCTTTAATCTGTTTGCAGTACGTTTCAAATCCCTGGCCTCTTTTAATGCAGTATTTCCTGCAGCTTGCTCAAGTTCTGTCTTAACGGGACTTGCAGCAACTGCTCCCACAGGAACCCTTCCCGCAACTACAATAGTTGAAAGAGGGTTTGTGCTGTGGATCTCTGCTATATGCAAGTTATCAATTTTGCTTGATTCTTTGAGTGCCATTGACAATTCATTATTAGAGCCATGAATTGCTTGTCTGGCCTTAGCCTTCTTAAGAGGCTTCTGTACCTCTGCCTCACCTTCATTCTTGCGCTTTCCTTGTCCTGGAGTGCCCTCTCCTGCAAAAGATGAAGAGATAATTGTGGGAAAAATATCAAGATTTTATTACAGTCCGACACCAAAATGATAGGACAAGTTTAAAGGAAAATGTAACAAATGCAGAAAATTATAGATAAATGGTAAAGTACATTAGAAAAGATTCACCAAGTGGCAACCCCAAACAAGAGAGGATTTACATACACATACCTCTATTAGAGGCATTTTGTTTCATCTTCCATATTTCTCCTTGTTTGTAATTGTGCATTCCCATTGCAGCACCATTCCCCTTAATCTCTTGGCTTAAAATACATGTGCCTGGTTGATTTTTTTCTAGAGGATTTTGGAGTACATCAGTTGAGCTCTTACTCTTTACAAAAGGCTTCACACTGGGGATCAGTGCTTCATGCCAGCTGTCAACTTTGCTTGATTCTCTGGGAACTGTTGACAATTCACTATTAGAGCCATCAATTGCTCCTCTGGCCTTAATCTTCTTAAGAGACTTATGCACCCCTGCCTTAACTTCATTCTTGCGCTTTCCTTGCCCCACATTGCTCTCTGCTGCAAAGGATGAAGAGGTCACTGTGAGAAAAACTCTATAGAATTAATAATTTTATTACTGTTCGAGAAATGACCAAAATGATAGGACAAGTTTGAAGGAAAATGTAACAAGTGCATAAAATCATATGTAAGTGACAAATTACATAGAAAAAAATTACCAAGTGGCAATTAAAACACAAGAAAGGATTTGCAAACACATACCTCTATTAGAAGCATTGTGTTTCAGCTTCGATTTTTCTTCTTGTTTCAATTTCTCAATTCCCATTACAGCACCATTCCCCTTAATGTCTTGCTGTAATATGCCTTTGCCCACTTGAACTTTTTCTAGACGCTTTTGAACTACATCAGTTGAGCTATTGCTCCTAACAGAGCTTGGTTTATTCTTTTTTGAAAGAGAACTTGAGTGGTTTATTGAATCTGCAAAAAAACATGAGTTGAATCCTTAGTTCTTCTTTCTTACCAACGCTGGAAATCACACTTGGCCTTAAATGTTTTATGTATTCAGTTGACTCAGCTTGTTTGTTATCAAAGAGGGCTTCAGACAGAGGAGCACCTGGATGTTGAAGCGGCTCTTTATTTGCATCCACCTGACACTGGCCTGCTTGTATGCTGTACATCCCATTAACAGCTTGCGTGGTAGAATCTTCACTAAAATCACACCGATTCATGTCTGGCCTGTTGAAACAACAGCAAACTAACATCAATTAGGTCATGAGAAACCAGAAAACTCACCTACAGACCACACATATATCAAACATGATATTTATGTACTTGTTAGTAAGTTGTTAACTATGACAAAGACTAAATCAGACATAAACTTACAGCCAATAAAGCATCTGACAGAACCACTTTTTTGGAAGTGATGAAAGTTCTACCCCAGATGGCAGCAAGCGCCATTTCTTACAGGCATCACAGATTACCGAGTTCGAAAACTGATGTATCTTGTCCTTTGATGCTTCTTTTGTTCCTTTCATGTATGCATCAGATGTCTTTAGAGTTGATTTCCCTGATTCCCGTATGATTTCTTTTTCCAGCCATCCATGACAAACGTCTTTTGAAGAGGTCTCTGTTGGACGTTTCAAATTATTTGGAGCATTCTTTCCAAATTTGCAATAAGTCTCCCTTATATCTGTAGATTTTGTTTTGTTTCCGTTGGATATTGCTTTGTTTCCCTTTAGTCCTCGAAACTCCTTTACCAACTCAAAGTCATTTTTATTTGTTGAAGTATCTTTCTGAAACTCTGTCTTAACAATCAAATTTTCAGTTTCTTTTGGAAAAACCTTCTCATCTGTCTTGGTAAATTGCGGCCGAATATCCGGAAGGGGTGTGGCCAAGGAACCTCCAAGAATTTTATGTGATGCCATAATCTGCTCCGGTTCAAGTAAAAGGACCAACAAAATACGTTTAGTGTTCTAGAGAGGATCTTTGAATCCCTGAAGCGGTATTAAATTAAACAACTCCATTGAACAAAGACAAGAAGTGTAAGCACTGTAAATCAAATGAATAGTACCTTCACCACCCCGTTGTTGGGTAAATTATGAGTACTGTTGTTCTGCGCAATAGGTAGAGTTTCAGGTTGAAGAAATTTCGGTGGGGACCCCGGATGGTTTGTCAAAAAAGAGCGATAGCCTCCAAATTTTGACCCTATTTCAAACATGAATAGAAGACGCACAGATTTTACAATCCTTTGATGACTAAAAGTAAATGAAACGGAGAAATAGTGCACCTTTTATTTATTAGGCCTTGCTAGAAAGGTAAAAATTGTTGAGCAGACAGTTCAAATCTTAAAGAGAAAGCTGCCAGGCTTAGAAAATGAAATAAGCTAGATGCAAACAGGGAAATTTTGTTTTATATAGGTAACAACAGCAGGAAACACATCAATACTCATACTTATTGTAGATAGATCAATATAAATAAAATCAAGGCAACCTCATCGAAAGGAATTAAATTGAAATTATATGACATATCTCTCAGGTAGAAGAATGTCCATAGTCACAATTCATAGCAGGCTTTGTTTCAGATATTTACGATTAAGGATATGGTTTCTTTTTTTTCTTTCTTAATCTTCGTTGGTACCATCTGATTATTTGTTCTAACTTCATTTGCATTATCAAGTACATAAGTGCATACAAACAACTCTGTTGCAAGAAATAATGTGCTTAAGGCATGAGTTCATTCTTCTATTGCACTGAAAGCCATAATGATTTTCCATGGAAGATCATAAACCTGGTTATCATTTGGAACAAGGACTAGGATCACATGCCTAGTACTGAATTCAGTCACTGAAAGAAACTTCGAGTTACAAGGATATAACAGGCAACTTGTCAATTTAGATAAATAAATTCAAATTGTTGTCTGAGAAGAAAATGTGTTAGCTTAAGAATACACTGGTAGTCTAGTTTGTATGCCAAAGAAATGTGACAGAAAACCCAAGGATAGTTTAAAAAAGACCAAAAATAACAGCCATTATCTCATTTCAAAATGGTGTATAAATTTGTTAGCCATTGTCTGTGTTTGTACATGAACACTACTATGTTTCAAACATGGAGGGAAAATGGCAAAGGACTGTTATTCAACCAACACATTGCTGATGCCACATCCTTCTACTCACCCAAATTCTCAGCTGAGATTTCTCCCTCGAAATCCTTTTGACAGTGACCCGGAACATTCTGTAGTTTAGCATCCTGCATCAACCCCGAAAAAACAATATCTCAGGTCTAGCTAAGAAGAGAACTTGTACTTTTAGATTGAGCAACAACAAAACCATTGACAGAGATTTAGATATGAAGATAGTATTTAAAGATCTGGGAACTATTCCAAGGCTTGTATTCGACTGTTTATTATTAACACAGGCATTGTGATTTCAGCATGCAGCCTTTGAATGGAATGCAACAATTAAACTATGGCCTTTTTCATCACTTTGTAGTGCAGTTAGAAAAAAACATCGGGGGCACTTACAATGTAGGAAAATGCAACATCGGGGTCACAGTTAGATTCGTGGTCCTGGTCGGAGGGGATTTCTCCTTCTTCAAGCTGGCTGTCCTTCATTTCTCTACTATTATTAACAACAGTCACAGCAGTCTGCCGACATTTTGCAACATGATCAGAATCTAAACCAGACAATATATTGTTGGCTGCTGAAGCAGCATTTGCAGAGAGGACAGTGCCTCTTGAGCTTGCAGCTACCAATTGTGTCTGCTGTAACGATTTTCAAAAATTATTTTTGTAGACTACAGGGTATAGAATATAGAGTATATGTCAAATCTCTCAATCACACAATGTGTAATTACATTAAAACACTGCATGCAATCAATTTAACATCTGTAAATCAAATAGTTTTATACCTTCACTACTGGCTTATTCGGTAAGTTTTTAGTACTATTGTTCTCCCTGATAGATAGGGTTCTAGGATGAAGCAAAACTGACGGAGACGGCAAAAATGAGCCATAGCCTCCAAATCTCGACCCTGTTTGGAACAAATATAAAAGAAGCACAGGTTTTACAACCCTTTCATAATTAAAATAACAAAACACACACAAATAGTGCAGAATGAGAAATCTTAAAAAGAAAGATGACAGACTTAAAAACAAATGAAATTAGCAATAGCATCAGCAGAAAACACATCGGTGATCGTACATAATCGTAGATAGATCAATTTAAGGCAAGGCAACATTGTTGAAATGAAATACTTCGAAATTATATGATATATTGATTAAGTAGAAGGATGCCCACAGTGATAGTTCATAGCAGGGTTTGTTTCAAATATTTAAGGAAGAGGACTTGTTTGAAATTTGTTGGTAACTTCTGATTATTTTTTCTAACTTCATTACAATTATTGAGTACATAATGTTGAAGATGTAACTAGGTTCAGTATTCATAATATATATATATATATATATATATATATATATTTATCAATGATGTATTTTTATATTTTTTTCAAACATGTTCTTTATGCCAGAGTCAAAAAGAATTTGTTTTTGAGTCAAAAGAAAATTATTTTGTATCATAGTCTATTTGGAAATTTAAAAGAAAGAGAATTTGAAATTTTAGTATGAGCTTAAAGTCCACAAAATGAACAAGTCGGCCCTCTTTGGACAAGTCAGCCTAGCTCTCCAAGTGGCACCTATTTGACCCACCTAGACAGCTATATATAAGAGACAAGTTCTACGTACTTGGAGCCCATTCATTCAACACAACAAGAAGCACATCTGAACCTAGTGAAGGAGAAGAAGAAGAAGAGTCAAAGGAGAAAGAAGACGAGACAAAAGACTAGAAGAATATTCCCTCTTGACCGAATCTTTGACTAGTACTATCTCGTATGTGTGGAAGATGATGTGTAAGAGGCTGAAAATTCTGAGGTAGTTGCAGCCCGAAATTCGGCCATAGTTGCAGGTCCGAATCTCCGAAATTTGACTAGATTTGAAGCAGTTTGACCAGTGTTGACTTTGACTTTTGAAGGTGACTTTGAGGAGGGTTCGACTTGGCATCTTTGGTGGCATTTTGGTCTTGCTCTTGGATTGGATATCTCTCATTTTGATATGATTCTATAAGGAAATGATTGTTGGGTTTTCCCCTTGTGGGTTTTGCCCTGGCTACTAGCCTAATTTCTGGTGTCTCTTGTCTCATTGTGATCTCTATCTTTCGTGAATGATTAAACAATTATATAATTGTTTGATGAAGAAGGCATAAGAAAACATTTAATATTCACAAGTAATTATCAAGAAGAGGAATTAAGTGTTAGACTATATTGCACTCGGTTTCTCAACATGGTATCAGAGATAAGGTGAAGGAAGGAAGCTTCAAGATCACAACTTATTGATGCTCTTGAAGACATCCTTTTAAAAACTCTCTCACTTTGAAGTAAGTAATCTTCTATTCTCTATGTCCAATACTTGTGATCAAATGGCATCTATGTATAAGGAAGGAAACAAACTTGAAAGTGTATCTGATTTCAAGGCTTGGAAGAAGAGGATTGATCTAGTGTTTGTTGAAAATGAAGTCATGCAATTTGTTGAAGGCAAAGTTCCAGCACCAGATAAAAACAATGCTCAAGAAGTGGCCAAGTATAATAAAGGAGAAATCAGAGCTCGAAAGATTGTCTTTAAATCCATCAAAGACTTCCTCATTACTGTTGTTTCAGAATTGTCTACATCCAAGGAAGTTTATGATACATGGGTGAACATGTACTCCATCCAAGGAAGTTTATGATACATGGGTGAACATGTACTCCATCAACACACTAGGTCCTACTATATCTTTAAGAAATCAACTCTATGGAACAAGGATGAGAAAGGAAGACAACGTGGCTTCATATTTTATGATATCAAAGATTAAATATCAACTCCAAGGAGTAGGTGAAACCATATCTGATTCCGAAATGATCACCACTGTAATCAATGCTTTACCTGAAGTTTGGGATGGTTTTGCTGGAGGCATTTATGCTAGAATGGAAACTCCATTTTTGAAGAGTGATGGGCTGTTAGAAAGGAAACTCCATTTTTGAAGAGTGATGGGCTGTTTTCACTTTAGAGGAATCAAGACTCAAGGCCAAAAGCAATGCTCAACCTCATAATGAAGATTCTCAAGCTTTTACAGCCAGATTAAAGAATAAATTTCGAAAGAAGAAATTTGGATCTCAAAACAAAAATGCTGGTAACAGATCTCAAGGAAATAAAGATATGTCCACAGTCCAATGGATGTCATGAATATAGACACTACAAGAAAGATTGTCTTAAAAACAATAAGAGGAAGACATTAAAGTTACCAGAAATATTGTCCTGAGAATAATAAGAGAAAGACATTAAAGCATCTAACAACTGAAGATGAAGAGAAGCTCCAAAGAAACTGAAGGACGAAAATCACAAGAATCTCTACTAGTATTCCTTGGAACAAGGAATAGTATTACATGACTGGCACTAATTTTATTTACTGAAAGAAATTCCCGAGCGACAAGGATATAGAAAGCAACCCGTTAAATCAGATGGTGAATTTGAAATTCTCTTCATATAAAAACCATTTGTTTGGGAAGAAAATGCATTAGGTTAAGGATAAATTGACAGTGTAGTTTGTTGGACAGAGAAATATGACAAAGCACTAAAAGAGAGTCTAAAATGATGGGAAAGAACAGTATAAAAAACGGAACCACATTCTCTTATTCAAAATTGTCTATAAATTCCATAACCTTTCACGTCTGTGCTTTTGAGTGAACTCTAGAAAGTTGCTAACATGAAGGACAAAGAGCAAAGAGAAATTGGAGCCCATGTCTTTATACTCACCCATCTCTTTATACTCACTCAAATTCTTAGCTGAGGGTTTTCCTTCAAAGTACTTTAGAAAGTGACCCAAGAGATGCTGTAGTTTAATATCCTGGATAATCCAAAAAAATAAAAATTTTCAATTTTACAAGAAGAGAACAACAAAAGGAAAAACAGCATGTAAATCGATGGCAGCAGCATGTAAATCGAAAAGAAAATAGGGAGCACTTACAATGGCATCCATTTGATCGTTGTCCTGCTGTTTCTCCTCCATAATTGCTGTCCACCAACTACGTTCTTGAGCCAAAATAAAAATGTACGTTGATGCAGTCCGGTTAGAATTGAAGAGTGTTTCTACTTTTATTAATTTAATTTTTGACACTGGCTAAATGCTCTCTTTATCTGATATAACACAAGGGTGGCAGGCCGTAGGCCGTAAACAAGTATGACAAATTAAATCTCCATGCATGTCAATTCTAGAAACATCTCACACACTTACGTCAACTAGTAGTTGGGTTAGAATTAAGGAGTTTCGATTTTTATCGATTTTATGTTTTGTCTACGTTCCTTCACCGGGGTTCGTTCCTATTGGATGGTCCCTATAGCCGGAGGATTCTACCGGTGATGCTAACCGGGGGTTCAGGATGGCTCCTACCTACCGATGGGTGAAAACAAATCATGTCCCTGGATTTTCCTTAACTACAGGAATGGGGACCCCACCTTCTCTCCTCATGCGAGCACGACCCCACCTTCCCTTGACCGGGCTCTCTTACCATGGGACGAGAACTACCGTGTGTCCTTACCACTCCCATAATCTGTATAGTTGTTAACTCGTTACTGCCTTCCTTCCGGTTGAACGATTATAGTTATTACTGATGGAGCCCCTTATTATAGTTGAATAGCTAGTCGTTATAGTATGGCACGTTGTTATTTTTGCATGCACACGTTTAAGGTTTCTGTTTCATTTTTTGATGCCACCCATGAGTGATTGTGTACACTAAATACGCCAAACTAAAAACAGAACAGAACTGGAACATGAAACTGCATGTATGTACGTTGGGCATGGGAAATTTTCATTTCTAAGGTTCAGTTGATAATTTGAGAGTGAGATTAATTGAATAAATATTTTATTATTTTATTATAAAAATATATATTTATATTATATATATATATATATATATATAATTAAAAATAATTTTTTTGAATAAATAGAATTTATTTACAACATTTATTAATAAATTTAAATCGATTAAAATGTTAAGACAAGTGTAAGAATTGTTCCTTTTAGTTGTTTTTTTGTGTATGACCATCTTTAATTTGTTGGTAAATTATTTCTATCTATTTTACAATTTAAAATTTGTATTATTTTTCTTAAATTTATTTAGGTTATAAGTCATATTTTCATAAATTTTAAATTATATTATTAAATTTTATTTACATAATTTTTCGAGATTATTGAGCTGAATATTGATGAATTCTTTGTATGCATATTTTTATGTAGTTATAATTTATTGACAGGAATTTAAAATGTGTTGACAAAAATGTAGCATATGTAGTTGTAATTTATTAGTAGGAATTTAAACTCTGTTTACAAAAATGTAGTAGTCTAAGACTCTAAACAAATTCTAGAAACATCTCTCACACTTAAGTGATTTTAGTTGGGTTAGAATTAAGGAGTTCCAATTTTTATCGATTTTATGTTTTGTCCCTGTTACTAATACGTTTAATGTTCTATACGGGATAAATGTAGTCTTATTTTGGACATGCAACCCATCCATAAGATTTAATATGTATGGCACGTTGTTATTTTTAACATAGGTAGTCTTATTTTGGACTTGCAACACATGCATAAGATTTAATATGTATGGCACGTTGTTATTTTTGCATGCACTGTAGATAACGTTTAGGGTTTCTGTTTCGTTTTTTGATGCCACCCATGAGTGATTGTGTACACTAAATACCCCAAACTAAAAACAGAACAGAACTGGAACATGAAACTGTACGTTGGGCAGGAGAAATTATCATTTCCGTTGGAATTTAATTCCAACTGCAACAATGAACAACTGGACAAGAATCTGATCTGTAGTAAATACTCCAGGTTGATCGGTGCATCAAAGTCAAGCCCGATATTTTTGCACATTAATATGCATTAAAGTTTCAATTGAATTCCCCTGCAGACAACAGACTTGTTTTTTTGATAAATGTATCACCGCCTTGCTGCATTAAATACAGAGATAAACATTAGAAGATATTTTGTAATATTTTATTGTTTTAATCAGATATGTTTTAGCATATAAATATCACACAGCAGTTCTGTTTTAAGGTTAGCAGCTGAAGAATCACACAGAGCAGAGAAGAGCACGCAGCAACGTGAGGAAGAAGAATAATTTCAGAATAGTGAAATGCACAACAGCACACAACAGGAGTAGATGCAACAGCGCAACAGACAGCAGAAAGGGAAAATGCACAGCAGTGAAGAAATTTGAATGTAATTCGTTTTTGATGTTTATCTGTGTGGAACAGAAGCGTTCCTTAATGAATTTCTGAAGTAGATGTTCAACAATAGATGTTGTGAAATTCCCTCAGTATGAGAAAGACAAATCTATAACAATTAGTTTATTTTTAATAAATGCAAGTTAATTTTTCCTGTTGCTGTTACACCGTAACTCAAAAAATACTTGACGTCAAAAATTTACGTTGCTGCAACACCACGAACAGCGTTGCTGCAACACAAGTTACAGCAACTGAAAAAAACTGTGTTGCTGAAACACCGTTTCCAGCAAGCGATTTTTTGTTTTTCTGTGCAAAAACAGAGCAATTTTTGTCTGTCTGTTATGGAATTTATCAAAAAATTCCAACATGGTATCAGAGTTGGTCTAGGCACTCAGTGAGTCAAAAACAGAGATTGTTTTTCGCTGTAGGAGCTGTAAGAAGTTTGTTGAGCTGACTTTTTCCAGCAGAGAAAGTTTTTTGCTTGTTTTCATTTTACAGTCAATATCTCTTCTTTACCAATACTGGTTAAGATGGTAGATGCTCGAACAGGTTTGACAAATCCTCAACTGCCACAATTTAATGGGAAAAATTACAGTTATTGGTCCATAACAATGAAAGCATTGTTTGCTTCTCAAGGAATATGGGAGCTGGTTGAAATTGGCTATGCTGAACCTGCAGATGCAACAACACTGGCTGCTTTGACAGTAGCAGAAAGAGACCAGTTGAAGGGTGACAGAAAGAAGGATGCCAAAGCCCTCTTTTTCCTCTTCCAATCAGTACATGAAAGTGTTTTTCCGAGGATTGCTGCAGCAACAAAATCTAAGGAGGCATGGGATATTCTCAAAACTGCCTATCAAGGCATGGAGAAGGTGAAGACTGCAAAGTTGCAGATGTTGAGGAGAGACTTTGAAAATCTCAGCATGAAGGAATCTGATACAATAGATTCATTCTTCACTCAGGTTATTGGCTTGATAACCCAGATAAGATCTCATGGTGAGATTCTTGAAGATAGAAGGATTGTAGAGAAAATCTTGAGATGTTTACCCTCAAGGTTTGAATCTATTATGGTAGCAATAGAAGAAACAAAAGATCTCTCACAGTTCACGGTAGATGAGCTGAGTGCTTCTCTTTTGTCTCATGAACACAGACTGAGTAGAGGAACAGATTCCTCATTTGAGCAAACATTCAAGACTCAGATGTCTTTTGGCCAAAGAAGAGGTATAGGCAGAGCAAATAACAGAGGTCGTGGAAGAAGCCAAAACAGAGGCAGAAATTACCCTGCTAGCACAAGCGGAAGGAGCTGCAATCAGAACCAAGCTGAAGGTTCGAGCAAAGAGCAAGCTCATGGACAAAGGTATGACAAATCCCAAGTCCAATGTCATTATTGTAAAAAATTTGGGCACTACGCCAATGAATGCAAGAAAAAACAAAATGACATGAATAATAAGCAGAATGCTAATTTTGCATATGAAGAAGATAAGAACCCAAAGAACGTGCTGTTAACATGTAACATAGCACAAGACAAACAAGAAGATTTTTGGTTCTTAGACTCAGGTTGTAGTAATCACATGACTGGAAATATTGCAATGTTTACCAATCTGGATGAAAATGTGAAATCTGAGGTAACAACAGGGACTGATGATAAGATATCTGTCAAGGGTAAGGGCAGAGTCAGTATTCGAGCAAAAAATGGAGAACAGATGATTGTGCCAGATGTATACTATGTACCTGGTCTGAAATGTAATCTTTTGAGCATTGGACAGCTCATAAACAAAGGTTACAACGTGTTCTTCAAAGATGATTTGTGTACTATCAGAGACATACCTCCAAGTAAGAAGATCATTGCACAGGTGCAGATGACCAGCAATAGAATGTTTCCTCTCAAACTCGGGGCAGATTTGAAGGAAGGCAGAACTATTGCGGCTGTAACACAAGAAGTCTTTCAGGAACAAGTGAAAGATGTGAATTGGTTGTGGCATTTGAGATTTGGACATCTCAATTTCGGAGGCCTGAATCTGTTGCACAGAAAGGGCATGGTAAAGGGATTGTCGTTGATTGAGAAACCAGACAGCCTTTGTGAAGGCTGCATCTTGGGCAAGCAACACAAAGAAAGCTTTCCAACAGGAAAGAGTATAAGGGCAAAAGCACCCTTGGAAATTGTTCACTCTGATGTGTGTGGACCGATGCAAATACCATCATTTGCTGGAAATAAATATGTTTTAACCTTCATTGATGATTACACCAGAAAGACATGGGTGTATATGCTGAAACAGAAGAGTGAAGTGTTTGAGAAATTCCGCCACTTCAAAACTCTTGTTGAAAAGCAGAGTGGGCATTATATCAAAGTGCTCAAAATAGATAGAGGAGGAGAGTACATCTCCCAAGACTTTCTGCGTTTTTGCAGAGAGAATGGCATACAAAAGCAGTTCACCACAAGGTATACACCTCAGCAAAACGGTGTTGCTGAAAGAAAGAATAGGACCATTCTTGACATGGTCAGAAGTATGCTGAAGGCAAAACACTTGCCGCATGAGTATTGGGCAGAAGCTGTTACTTGCGCAGTTTACATCTTGAATAGATGCCCAACTAAAGCTGTCATGAACAAAATACCAGAAGAGGCATGGAGTGGTCAAAAGCAAACTGTCACTCACATGAGAGTATTCGGTTGTGTGGCATATGCACATGTACCGGATCAGCTAAGGAAAAAGCTTGATAGTAAGGGGGAGAAGTGTGTCTTTATTGGCTATTGTGATGAGTCAAAAGCATACAAACTCTATAATCCATCCACCAAGAAATTAATAGTAAACAAAGATGTGCAGTTCATTGAAGATGAAGCTTGGGATGGAAGCTTGGAAAAAACAGTGAATGTAAAGACAATAGTGTCTCATGAAGAAGAAGAGGAAGGGACAACAGCAAATAATCCTTCCTTGGTGGCTCCTCCTACACCACAGCAAGTACAACAAACCACACCACAAGCTGGAATCCAAATAGCCTTGAGAAGTCAAGGAAGAATAGTTGCTGTTACACCACAAACAACTGCTGCTGAAACACCACAGGGATCAGATATACCCTCAAGTTCGGATGGAACTCCAAGCACACCAAGAAGACCAAGATTCAGAAATCTGAATGAGATTTATGAACAAGGAGAGGTAAGTAACAATACCGGTCTGAATTCATTATTCGCTTTGTATTGTCATATTGATGACCCAATCCATTTTGAAGATGTTGTAAATGAAGATAAATGGATTGAAGCAATGAATGAAGAAATTGGTGCAATTGAGAAGAGTAAAACATGGGAGTTAGTGGATCTCCCTGAAGGCAAGGATGCCATTGGAGTTAAGTGGGTCTATAAGACCAAAAGCAATGCTGAAGGTAAGATTGACAGGCACAAAGCAAGGCTTGTTGTGAAAGGCTACAAGCAGCAGCAAGGCAAAGACTATGATGAAACCTTTGCACCAGTAGCAAGGATGGAAACAGTGAGAACAGTGTTGTCTATTGCAGCACAACACAAATGGAAGATTTATCAGATGGATGTTAAATCTGCATTCCTGAATGGAGTGTTAAAAGAAGAGGTTTATGTTGATCAACCTCCGGGCTATGAAGTTGAAGGCCAAGAGCATAAAGTTTGTAAACTGAAGAAGGCTCTTTATGGGCTGAAGCAAGCTCCAAGAGCATGGTACAACAGAATTGATGCTTATCTGATTGAGAATGGGTTTGATAAGTGTGATGGTGAACCCACACTCTACATAAAACAGAATGACGGTAAGATTATTATTGTTGTTTTATATGTAGATGATTTGATTTTTACTAGCAATGATGCTTCTCTTATTGTTGATTTTAAAGCAGTCATGAAGAGTGAATTTGAAATGACTGACTTGGCTTCTTAAGATATTTTCTTGGAATTGAAGTAGACCAAAGTGAAAATGGTGTTTTCATTTCTCAAGATAAATATGTAGAAGCTGTGTTGAAGAGATTTAACATGCAGAACAGCAAAGCAGTTGTGACTCCAACTGCTGTGGGGTTGAAATTGAATAAAGAAGACAACAACAAATATTTTGATCCAAAACTGTACAAGAGCATAGTTGGCAGCCTTATGTACTTGACTGCAACTAGGCCGGACATTATGCACGCTGTGAGTGTAATTTCCAAATTTATGAAAAGACCGAAAGAGACTCATTGGCAGGCAGCCAAGAGAATTCTAAGGTATGTGAATGGAACGAAGGGGTATGGTATTTTATACTCCTCTTTTGAAAGTTTCATGTTGACAGGTTACACTGACAGTGATTGGGCTGGAAGTGTTGATGATAGGAAAAGCACATCGGGATATGTGTTTCATATGGGATCGGGAGCCATCTCATGGGCTTCCAAGAAGCAACCAGTTGTGGCTTTGTCAATAGCAGAGGCAGAGTATGTGGCAGCAACAGCAGCAGCATGCCAAGCAGTATGGCTAAGAAGAGTTCTCAAAGATTTGTGTCATGAACAAGAAAAGGGCACAACCATTTACTGTGACAATAGCTCAGCAATATCATTGTCTAAAAACTTTGTTTTTCATAAAAGAACAAAGCACATAGACACCAAATTTCACTTCATACGTGAATTGGTTAACAATGGTGAGATTGTTTTGCAGCACTGCAGAACAGAGGATCAGCTAGTTGACATCTTGACAAAACCATTAGCAAAGAAAGGTTTTGATCATTTCAGAAAATGTCTGGGTATGCAGCAGTTGAAATTAAGGGGGAGTGTTGGAATTTAATTCCAACTGCAACAATGAACAGTTGGACAAGAATCTGATCTGCAGTAAATACTCCAGGCTAATCGGTGCATCAAAGTCAAGCCCGATATTTTTGCACATTAATATGCATTAAAGTTTCAATTGAATTCCCCTGCAGACAACCGACTTGTTTTTTTGATAAATGCATCACCGCCTTGCTGCATTAAATACAGAGATAAACATTAGAAGATATTTTGTAATATTTTATTGTTTTAATCAGATATGTTTTAGCATATAAATATTACACAACAGTTCTGTTTTAAGGTTAGCAGCTGAAGAATCACACAGAGCAGAGGAGAGCACGCAGCAGCGTGAGGAAGAAGAATAATTTCAGAATAGTGAAATTCATAGCAGCGCACAACAGGAGTAGATGCAACAGCGCAGCAGACAACAGAAAGGGAAAATGCACAGCAGTGCAGAAATTTGAATGTAATTCGTTTTTGATGTTTATCTGTGTGGAACAGAAGCGTTCCTTAATGAATTTCTGAAGTAGATGTTCAGCAATAGAAGTTGTGAAATTCCCTCAGTATGAGGAAGACAAATCAGTAACAATTAGTTTATTTTTAATAAATGCATGTTAATTTTTCCTGTTGCTGTTACACCGTAACTCAAAAAATACTTGACGTCAAAAATTTACGTTCCTGCAACACCACGAACAGCGTTGCTGCAACACAAGTTACAGCAACTGAAAAAAACTGTGTTGCTGAAACACCGTTTCCAGCAAGTGATTTTATGTTTTTCTGTGCAAAAACAGAGTGCAAAAACAGAGCAATTTTTGTCTGTCTATTGTGGAATTTATCAGAAAATTCCAACAATTTCTAAGGTTCAGTTGATAATGTGAGAGTGAGATTCGAAAGTAGATAGTGTTGGAAGTGAGGTTTGATTTTGTAGTATCTGCCAAATTTAGATGGATTGCCGCCGGGTTAAAATTGAGTTCTATTTTTATCTATTTAATTTTTGATACCAAATATATACAATTTTTTGCTAAGGATTTTTTTGATAAATATATACAATTTTTTGCTTTGGATTGTTTTTAATGGCTGCTGTGTTTTTTAATTTGTATTTGTAAGTGTAATTTTTTTTTTGGGCTAAACTTGAAAATATTAAAGAATGTGTTGTTTTTATTTTAAAATTATTAATTGAATAAATATTTTATTATTTTATTATATATATATATATATATATATATATATATGTAATTAAAAATATTTTTTTAAAATAAATAGAATTTATTTACAACATTTATTAATAAATTTAAATTGATTAAAATGTTAAGACAAGTGTAGAATGGTTCGTTTAAGCTGTTTTATTGTCTATGACCATCTTTAATTTATTGGTAAATTATTTCTATATATTTTACAATTTAAAATTTTTATTATTTTCCTTAAGTTATAAGTAGTGTTTTCATAAATTTTAAATTATATTATTAAATTTTATTTACATAATTTTTTAAAATTATTGAGCTAAATATTGATGAATTGTTTGTATGCGTGTTTTTATGTAGTTATAATTTATTGGCAGGAATTTAAGATGCGTTGACAAAAATGTAGTAATATGTAGTTGTAATCTATGAGTAGGAATTCAAAATCTGTTTACAAAAATGTAGTAGTCTAAACAAATAAGGAAATAATTTTGTTTTTCAAATTCAAAATTTTTTATTAATAAAATCTTAAATAATCATTTAAAATTCAATTTTCTATCAATGAAATCTTAAATATTAGATAATGGCATTACACAATAAAATTGAGGGTGCGTTTACTATATTGCACAATATGGTGTGTTTACCATAGGGTTATTGAGGGCATCAAATCCTTTGATGCATTAAAAACAACATTTTTGTAGTTTATTTATGTTAATCTTATTATATGTTAAAGGAGATTGTTTAACTAGAAAATCAAAGAAAATATATAAAAGTTCTTAATTTGAATATTTTATTTTATTTTATTTTAATTAAAATATATTTATTAAGTTTATAAATGTATTTTAATTTTTTATGAGTTATGAGCTTGTTCTTAATGATAATGATATAATTTTTTGCCATAATCTTTTAGTGTTTTTTAACTTTTTATAAGTTATGGATTTGCTTTTAATGATAATAATATTTTAATCTCTTTATCACTTTGATGGATTTCTACAACATTCTCGTCTATGTTATAGAATTCAAGAATTTTATCATTTCACCTAGTCATAAGGTTCACTTCCACTACACACAAAGTTCATGAAGGATTGCACTTTGATTTTAGCAAGGAGTTGCTTAACACATTTTCTTTCATAGAAAAGGAACTTAGTCTCCAATTCTTCAATCCCATTCAATTAAAGAGTGTCATATATATACCTAAGATAAAAACATAAACGGAATGTGTATTTGTTAAATTAAACATAAGTGACTATTGCCCCTAAATGAATTTAAAAGATAAAGATTAACTAGGCTTCTAAATATTTTCTATTTTTAATTTAATTTAATATTTAAATTGCAATTTTTTTGTATTTTTATCAATTTACTTCGCATTTTATGGGTAAGTTGGATAAATGTATTTCTCTTTTTTTAAATATTTTTATTTCCTAGGAAAAAAATGTAATTCTATTTATTAGATATAAACTAAATTACTTGTGTAAATGGTCTTTAGCATTCTTATGGTTGAATATTCTAGAAGGAAATTCTTCATAGGGTATGTCTAAAAGTTGTGGTCCTTCTAGAGGAAAAATTGTTTCTTTTTCTACAAAACCTTTTCTATACTTTCAACAAGCCACATTTTAGCATAGATGGCTTTGAACCACAATACATCATCACAAGAAAAAAAAAACTTATGTTTTAGACTTGAGACTGATAATGTCAACTATGTAGAATATCCTGCAGATTCACAAGCTCATGTAATCTACTAAAACAAGAGAAAAAAATTTACTTCTACTCTTTATAGCGGAAGTCCATAAAGATCGAGCGAAACAATAATTGGTAAGAGGAAGAACCTCAATGGCACATAACACGATAAATATCTGGGGAAAGCCACAGTTCAAAACCCCACTATCTGTATTGTATTAATCCGGAAAATCAAGATGAAATTACAATGCTTGTTCTCTCTAGAACAATCCCAACACTCAACAAATTCAATCTCCAACTCATAAGCAAGCTCAAGGCCAAATCTTAGCCTCTTCACAAGCTCTCCAATTCTCTATCCCAATGCCCCTTTGGTCAAAGAATTTCGATAAATATAATATGCTCAACTCAAACTTGAGCTTAACCTGCACAATTATTTCCTATCCTCCGCCTGATGACTTCCTTTGGTCAATGCTTAGCCAAATTTCCAAGCCTCCAAGCTTCTAATTCTTTACACAATTCCTAAGAGAATTAGCCTGTATTTAAAGGGAATTTCCTTAGTTCTTGAATGCATGCATTATCAGTGCAACTCAAAAAATTCTAAAACAAATAGTACATTGTCCCTGCACTCTAGTCTCAATTGGGTCTTTCTTGGATTCGACATGCATGAGTTTCTAAGGAGGGAATATTTAGTTAACTAGAGTAGCACTAGTTGAGTGCACTAATGCATCAACTGCCTATTAACTCACTATTAGTTCCTCAAACAATTTGGAACTAATTTAATTGGACTTAACTCAATAAACTGAGTTAACTAATTACCACTCATACTTAACTCGTCCTGGACCCCTATAATATAGGGAGAACATATACATGACTTCAGAAAGATTTTATTTTTAACATTTCTTATTGCTATTTTCAAGACTCCCTCTCAATAAGAAAGGAATCCAACTCAATCCCGATCCTAAACCTTTGGAATGTTTTGCATGCAACACTTCTCTCAAGTGTTGTAGCTCCAACAACTCCAAAAGAAAAAGATCAAACTTGAATGAGAATGATGCCTCTTTCATCAAAGTCTCTGACTCCTATTGCCTCTATCGATTGAAAACTCTGCGCTTCTGTTGACTTTGCCTTTCTGCACTTGTTGTCAATCCTCTCTACGCTCTTCAATATTTGACTATTGTAGCCTCTGTCACTTTGATATCTGACTGCATCAATCCCACTGATTCCTCCCGCTACTATTTACTTTGGGCTCTTGTAGCAAGGTATGAACCATGAGATAAAACCAATCAATGGACCCTGCCCAATTTCAACCCTCTTGGGACTATCACTTCACATTGCCCCACCTCTCACCTAGAGGTATGGCTGCATGTGATCCCTTTGCCCACTTGGCTCGAAATTCCCCCCTACTCGAGGTCTTTGCATGACTGGATGCCTCCACTCGGTCTCCTCTCAGCTTCTCCAATTGTGGTTGCTCCAAAATTGTTTGAGAAAACTTCTGAGACTCCTTCTCTTCTTGAGTGGATCTATCCACTCGGTCTCCTCTCAACTTCTCTAGTTATGGCTGCTCCACAACTTCTTGAAGCTACTTCTAAGGCTTCTCCAAGGGATGTCTGTTGAGAAGTAATTTACTCTCCCTCTCAAAAACCAAGTCTCTAACCTTTTCCTTTCTCCTCATGGCTTTGCATGCATATCGAAACTCAAGAGCATACAGGTTCTTGACCTGTGCACCAATCTGTTTCACCTATCCCGTGGTGATGTGTCTAAGGAAAACCTTTCCCTTACTAAAAAACACATCATAGCCACGATCTTCCAATACCTTGACTGAAACAAGATTCTTCTTTACTCCTAGAACATACATCACATATGTGATCCTGAGAGGGGAGCTAGATTCCCTTTGAAAGGTAACCGTACTGATCCTGGTAGCTCTATACCTCTCTTCATCTCCAAACTCTATGCTCTTCTTGAGGTCTTTCTCCTCAAAATCACTAAAGTGGTCTCTATTCCCCGTCATATGGAATGAGGCATCGCTATCAAGATACCACATGCATCCCATGGCAGTTCCGACCATACATGAAATGAGAGTGAAATCAAGTTTGAATTATGAAGCTAGAGCATGTTGCCGCTACTGTCGGCTCCTTCTTTCTTGCTTTCTTCCGTGGGAAGTTCTTGACATAGTGCTCGTGCTTGTGACAGTGAAAACACTTGACTTTCGTCAAGTCCATTTTCTTTATGCCCTCCTCACCTTGGGAATTCTTACCCTTGGCCCATTTTTCCTTACTCACTAAGGCACAATCCTCTTCTAGTTCCTTGGAAGAGGTCCCATCTCTGGTGTTCCTCCTGATCTCATCCTGCATCAAATCCAACCACAGTCGTTCCCAATCTGGAAGCTTCTCCTTAACATTAATAGATTCCTGATAACTATACCAACTCTTTGGGAGTCCAAGAAGAGGAAGGCTCACCATATCTTCCTATGTCCCACTGTCACGAAATTTTCTAGAAAAATAGTTGATTTTAAATCAGTGATATCTCCCTCATACGAACTCTGATTCAGCCAATGTTTCTTTGAATTTGGGTATTTTTTCTAAAAGAATCCACATTTACTATTTGTTTCTGAAAATTTTGCACAAAAATGTTCAAATCTACTCTGCAAACTCGCAGCCCAAAACTCAAAACTTCAAAATCTCCTCTAGTATATTGTTCTCAGCTCCAATACCATTTAGAAAATCACGTAGATTCACGAGCTAATGTAATCTACTAAAATAAGAGACAAGAATCTACTTCTACTCTTTACAACGGAATCCCATAATGATCGAGCAAAACAATAATTGACAAGAGGAAGAACATCAATGGCACATAACACAATAAATATCCGGGGAAAGCCACAACTCAAAACCCCACTATCTGTATTGTATTAATTCAGGAAATCAAGATGAAATTATAATTCATGTTCTCTCTAGAAAAATCCCAACACTCAGCAAATTCAATCTCCAACTCATAAGTAAACTCAAGGCGAAATATTAGCCTCTTGAAAATCTCTCCATGTCTCTATTCCAATGCTTCCTTGGTTAAATACTTTGGATAAATACAACATGCTCAACTCAACCTTGAGCTTAACCTGCACAAGTATTTCCTATCCTTCGCCTAATGACTTCCTTTGGCCAATTCTTAGCCAAATTTCCAAGCCTCCAAGCTTCTAATTCTTTGCACAATTCCTGAGAGAACTAGCCTGTATTTAAAGGGAAATTCCTCAGTTCTTGAATGCATGCACTATCAATGCAACTCAGAAAAATATAAAACAAATAGTACACTATCCATGCACTCTAGTCTCAATTGGGTCTTCCTCAGAATCGACATGCATGAGTTTCTGATGAGGGAATATTTAGTTAACTGGAGTGGCACTAGTTGAGTGTACTAATGCATCAACTAACTGTTAACTCACTATTAGTTCCTCAAACAGTTTGGAACTAATTTAACTAGACTTAACTCAATAAACTGAGTTAACTAATTACCACTCATACTTAACTCATCCTGGACCCCTATAATATAGGGAGAATATATACATGAATTCAGAAAGACTTCCAACTCGAAATTCCTAAGTTAATTAAGTTAATTCAACTTAATTAACTATCTACAAGTTGCTATGAGAAAAGAATTACAATTTAATTCAAGGACAAATTAAATAGGAATTTTTGGATTCTATTTTTAACATTTCTTGTTGTTATTTTCAACAAACTATGATCAGGGGTCAAGAAGAAATTTTTTTAGCTGGCCTGCTTCTATTTTTGTAACTTTGCATGTGCTTCTGTCTAAATCCATTAAGTGTTTGACAGAGAGTTTGTTTCATGTTCATGTGTTGATAGACATGATCAAAATAAATATCAGAGAATGTTGATTTAAGGAGGCAAAATTTTTGGTATAATGGAAGAAGTATATAATTTTGTATTAAGCAATTCCCGTCATCCATTTTATGATAGTCATAATGTCCCCATATACATGCATATTTTGTATACCATTATCGTTTTCAAATTATAGTATTAGTCTAATATCAAATAACTCAACATAATTGTTTGTGCCTTGTCCAATATTTGTTGAAATGTGAAAGGATGAAGAATAAACATTTAGAACTCCCCTAGCTCCACCCACAAGGAGAGATCCTTGTGTTCTACCATCTATTTCAGGTTAATTAGGTTGACATGGATTCCCCGGAGGGGGCTTTAGGTCACTTGCAATGGATAGGTTGTTGATAGAAGTTCTAAGTGGAAAAGGGTCTTTTTCCTAAAAAAAAATGATTCCTTTATAGAAATTGCCCCAAGCTACTAAAAGGGGCAGCACCTTGTACTTTGGAAAAGCAATAGAATGAAGCTCAATTTTTAGAATGTTCTCAACTATGTTTGACTCCCAGGAGGAACTTTGTTTGTCTAGGTTGTTGATTTCCCTCCATACTTAGAGAAAAGAAAATGAATGAAGAGGTGCAAGATTGTCTTAGAGTCTGATCTACATTGTAGGAAGATGTTAGGCCCATGAAAAGACCTTTTTACCCCAAGTAGGAGCTTTCTTTTTCAGTAGGATACACATGAACATAATAGATTGGGAGGGAAATTTAGTCTCTAGAGTTTCTTCCTTCACCATGGGGTCATTAGAGACAAGGGAACTTGAAAGAGATAAATATTCGGTCTTTGGCAAATATATCTCCTAAGGATAAGGGACCATATAAGGATGTCTTCATGGTCACAGAGAGAAACATTGGAAAAATTTAATGCCTAAATATAGGCTACTCATGCTTCGAAAAAGTCTTCGTTGAGGAGGAGGTCCTTTATTGAAGCCCAAATTTGGTTTTCTAATAGAGTTGGACCTCTAGCAATCTGATTTAGAGTATTATTTCCACCTTTATTGAGCAGTTTTATTAGGGGGGCCAACTGTTTGAAGTTGTTTTGGATGTCAATCCAAGTATCCTTCCCTAATTTAATTTTTGTTCCATTTTCAATTTTCCAACGGAGGTGTTCATTGGTAATACAATTTTTTTTTAAGATTTCTTTCCAAATGATTGACCTGTTCCTTGGAGATATTTTTGGGAATAAGATCCAATCCAACATTTATTGAGGATTGATGCATTTATGATGCATGACATGAGCTTGCAAGCCCTCTCCCTGAAGGAGCTTCCATACTCATTTTGCAACCAAAGCTTTTCAAAACCAAAAAAAAAAAAATTAGCCCCCAACCTCCAAAATCCTTTGGTAAGGAAATTGAATTTTACAACGTGAGAGCAACATTTTGTCTTTCTTCCTTTCTCACCTAGAGAAAGTTTCTAATGAATTTCGGCATCTTCTAAAATATTCCCAATGGGATCCAAGATAAGGAGGCCCAAAAAACCATAATGAGCTCCAGGGATACTTTAGATAGAACCAAATGCCCTTCTCTCGAGATCCATTTGTGGCACCAGTTTTGGATTCATTTTTCTAACTTTTCCAGTAGCCAATGCCAGTTGGATTTGTAATAATTGACTGGATTTAAGGTAAAACCTAGATATTTTAGTCCTTAAGAGAGAGCAAAGGTAAGTGGAGAAGATGTTTTCAATTGTGGATTTTAGTCCATCTATAATTCTCCATCCATTTATGGAAGATTTTTCAATATTTAATTTCATTCTTGTTGCTTAAACAAAAAGGTTTAGAAGGTCTTTGAGGGTGAGTAGATGTGGATGATTCCTTTCCAAGAAGATTAAAATATCATTTACCAAGAGGAGATGAGAAAGAAAGCAACTAGGAGAGATAAGAATTACTCCAAATCTTTCCCTTTTCTCAACATCCAATATTAATATACTAATCCCTTCAATGACTAGGAGAAAAAGGAGGAGATAGAGGAAAACCTTGTATTAAGCTTCTTTTAGCATAGAATAGGGGGGTTGCAACTCTATTGATTAAGGTGGAGAAAGAGGAAGTACATATGCAATTCATGATCCATGTAAAAAAATCATGACATAAGCCAAGGTGGATAAAAAATATTCTAAGGTAGAGCCAATTTAATCTATCAAAATGTTTCAAGATGTCAACTTTGTATAGAATTTTTTCTTCTTCTTCTTTGAATGGATGGATTGCAACCCTTACTATGTGAGGCCAAACACTTTATGTATTTGACGGTTCTTGAGAAACCAAATTTGTTCACTGGAGATGTGGTCTGACAAGATCTATTTTAATCTCAAATCAAAGAGTTTTGAGGTGATTTTGTAGATGGAGTTACAAAGAGATATCAGACATAAGAGATCAAAGGAGGTTGGAGAGTTGGACTTTGGTATGAGAGAAATGAAGGTGGAATTGAAGGGAGAAAATATATATCCAAATTTTTTGGAATATTCTACTATAACAAGGAGATTAATATCAAAGATGAAGTCAAAAAATTCTATGTAAAATTCGATCAACAATCCATTCGGGCCAAGGCTCTTCCATTTCTGAAAGTTATTTATTTTGGTGACTTCTTCATTTGTAACCTCTACCATTAGGAAAGAGTTTCCTTCTTGGTTGATGTAGAGTAGGAAGTTATTTCCCACCTTTAGGATCTATTGAATAGAGGATCTTTAATGTATCTGAAGTAATTGTAGCCTTCCTCAGAAATGTCCTTGAAGGAGGTTGCAGAGGAACCACTTGACTTTTGATCTCCCAAATTGTATTTAAGGATGTTCGATGGTTTGTTATTTTGTGAAAAAATATTGTATTTTCATCACCATTTTTTAACTAGATGGCTCAATTTTTCATCCTCCATTCCTTTTCCTTATCCAACAAAAGTTTTTTCCTTTTCCTCTAATTCTTTGATCTCAAGTTTCGTTTAGAGTGATAATGGAGTAGAAGAAATTCGTTCATAAAAGAGGTGAAGTTTTGTCCCAATTTCCACAAAGGATTTTAAATCCTCTTTTTTCTTCTTTTTTACCCACTTTATAACTAGTTCCTTTTCCAATTTGATGTTTTGGTGGAATTGGATGGGAGGGCACTCATAAGAGGTTAATGAAAGAGGGATTCAACAAGTGTTGAGAAATTGTAGCTCAAGAGGTCTTCTTCCATGTTTTGATGTCTATCATGAGGGGAGTTTAAATTTGTTTCTCTACAAAATGGACTTTTTCATAAAGTGATTTTATAGTAGTAAAAGTTATTTTTGTACTTTATATTATAAAAAGTGATTTTTTAATTAACAACTTAAAAGTGCATTAAAAAAAAAATTGTATTTAATGTGAGATTAAATTATATCCCTAGTGTTAACACCTAATCCTTTGAGATGGGGCAAAAAATTGTAAATATGTAAATATAAAGTTAGAATAGGAAAAAACTTGGTAATGTGAATCCCAAGGATCACCATTCATTTGTAATAATGAAATGCATCAATTGGAGAGTTATAGTCCTGGCTTGACCTAGTATGAGAGATGAGGTCTATAATTTAGGCATTTTTCCTGCTCCTTTGTAACTCCTTTCTCAAGTGATTATTGCTTAACCTATCCCTCTTTTTGATTCCCTACATTGGTGGAAATGTCTCTACTATTGTCATGAAGATTTGTTTTATGCCCAAGCATTGTCCCCAATGGTGAGTTGTGACTGTTTCACCCATTACACGCGTTTTGTGCCATCTCTATGTTGTTGTGTTTCCTTCCATATCTTCCTTTATATCAGGGATATAGTCCAAATAGTTTCCCTCTCCATAACACCTTGCTTGTCACTGAGCGGGGGATATTGATGAGCCTAGGTATTGCAACAAGAATGCTTCAACTCCCAGGGATACCAACTTTACTTATCAACCCGGGGTTCGTACAAACTTGGAGGTGATAGTGCTATATGCACTAGTAGAAGTGAAGGTCCTGCCTATTGTCACAGTTTATCTGGAAAGAGACCCCAGGGGTTCCAAGCCAGACCATGGGGGTGTCACTGAGAAACCAATATTATATCACATGCATTCATATTGGGGCATTAAAAATGGAAAATTCACAAAATAATATATTGGGGTTATAATGAGGGCCTAAATGGTTTTAATATACCATACAACAATATATATATCCTAAGGTATTTTTTATACAATTTTTTGGCCAAGCGAAGGGAAAAATATCGGGCCACACACACGGGTGGAGGGAAAAATATTGGGCTACAACATAGGGGCAGAGGGAAAGAGTTGGAAATGATTCATTTTGGAGCCGAGGGGGAGTCTAACCACTCTGCAACCCTAGGAAAAATATCAGGCGACACACACTCGGCTCACACTCAGCTACATGCAGGGGCAGAGGGAAAGAAATGATTGATTTTGGAGTCAAGGTGGAGTCGAACCACTCTACAACCCTAGGAAAAATATTGGGCTACACGTACTCAGGCAGAGGGAAAGAGTTGGAAATGATTCATTTTGGAGTTGAGGTGGAGTCGAGCCTCTCTGCAACCATTCTGCAATCCTAGGCCTTTCTTCTTTTGAACCCTAAGAGGAGCTGTGTTACTAATTTTGAACCAAATAGGACCACTCCTCAAATCCTCGCCCTGCCTCTTGCTTGTTCGAACCGGTGTCCAACTACCCTACTTCTCTATAATGAACACATCAACTGCGTCATAGTAGCGGGCTTGATCTAGATTTAAACAGGAATGCATCAAACTACATAGATAACCATAAACATAGATGTGCAACGAGAATAATACTTCATTTCATTAATGTAAAAATACTGAAATATGCTTACAAACAGTAATGGAAATAAACCAGCTAAGGTGATGGTAGCTTATCTCTGAGAAGAGATGTGGCGGCTACATGCCTCTGAATTGTCTTACAATGAGGCTCGAAGGCCTATTTATTGTTGAGAAACAATGGAAAATCGGAAAACCCTAAGCATCCAAAAACCTAACCCTAGAAGATGAAACGCCAAACTGTGGGCCCTGTTTGGGTAAATTGGTACATCAACTTCCCGGGGTCATAACTTTGGCATATGATCTCCGTTTGACGTGCACAATATCTCGTTAGAAGGATCTATCTGAGAACTACAACTTTGGGAAGAGAAAAATTGGTCCATGGACCCATGTTGCTCCTAGTTTTCCCAAAAAATGTCGTTTAGGGCCTCAAAACAGCTCCAAAAGTTCAGGACCTGAAAAACTGCTAAAAATAATAAGTTGTGCTACAATTAAGGAAACCTTAAAATGCTAAGAGAAACAATTGTGGGGGTCCAAGCGGACTTGGCAAGTGGCCACCAATGTCCACTTGGATCATTCCTCCCCCCTTAGGAAGCAATGGTCCCCATTGCATTGAGTTCCTCCCTGAGATGAGGAAACTTTTGATGAACTTGGTCCCTAGTGAGCCACTCGCCCTGGTGAAGGAGTTGGCTTGCTTTGACAACTCGATACAGTTGGATATTCTATTGGCAAGTTTTCTTTATCTGTGTATCCATGGTCCGATCAGTTGCAGCTTGTTCCATGCAATCTAGATTTAATTCTGTGGGTGTGAGTTGTTCTGCAATGTCGGATGTGTCTAGTAATGGTGGAAAGTATGGCCGAAGGTGGTCCACATTGAACACTAGGTGCAAGCCAAGGAATGGGTGAACGCTGAGCTCAAATGCATTATCTCCCATAGCCTTATTAATGGTGTAAGGACCATATCAGAGTGGTCTTAGTTTTCGATAGGCTCTAGTAAGGCGTTCCTTTTACAAATGCAACCATACTTTGTCACCCACCTAAAACTTGTGTGGCACCCGATGTTGATCATGTCGCTGCTTGTACTTGACATTTGATTTCTCCATAATGTCATGGACCTGCTGGCGAATATGTTGGATGTGCTTAATGAAGTTGGTTGTCTTGTCTGTTTCCGACTAGACATGAGCTGAATCTTTGTGAGTAGCTACAAGTGGCATGGCGACATCAATGGGGCATAGTGGCTGGAATCCCAAGCCCACCTGAAAAGGTTTGTGGCCAGTCAAGCTGTGAAGAGCTCGGTTGTAGTTGTGTTGAACATAGCGGAGGCTCTTGTCCCATGTGCGTGGATGCTTTGAGTTGTACATGCGTAGAATGTGTATAATCATTCTATTGACAACCTCTGTCTAGCCATCATTTTGAGGATGGAAGGCTGTGGACTTAGTGAGTTTGGTGTCCAGCATTGACCAGAGACTGGACTAAAATGTACTGACGAACTAACTTTCCCGATCTGAGATGATAGACTGTGGGATCCCAAAGTGCACCCACACTCATTCAAATAAGAGTTTAGCAGTGGCTTTTGCTATGATATTCTTCTTGCAGGCCACCATAATGGCCATCTTTGAGAACCTATCGACGACCACAAAAACACAGTCGTTTCCATGCTTAGTGGAAGGAAGGCCTGACATGTAATCCATGGAGATGGATTCACAAGGTCGACTAGGGGTAGGCAGTGGGGTATAGAGGCCTTGCTTCTTGATGGTCGGTTTGGAAATGGCATAGGCAGTACATGATCTGATGTACTTCCCGACATCCTGTCAAAGATTCGGCCAATAGAAATACTTTTGTAGTACTGCCACCGTTTTCTCAAACTCAAAATTCCTAGTAGCCTGACTGTAGTGTGCTTCCCAAATCATCTTGGCACGCTCACTTGAAGGAACAAAAAGGTGACCCATGTGGCATAACACGGCATCCTGGAGGTGAAAATCTGGAACATGCTGACCCTACAAGAGTGTTTGGTATGTGTGGCCGAATTCTGGGTCGCTTTTGTAGAGAAGTGGCCAATCAAAAGTCTCGTGTCCACAAGAGTTGAGCATAGTGGTTAATACCATGATCGGTGGTTGAATCGATCCCGCGACCTCCTAGAAACAAACCGCCAGCCTTACCGTTAGCCCACAGGATAATACGTTGTTCAAAGGGCGGAACAAACAGTTGATAAGTTTAAAAGTTCGGATGGCGGGAAACCAAAGGGGCCCAGCCCCCCATACCATATGACCATGACCCCGGAACTAGGGGCTTAAGCCCTAACCGCCAGCCCGAACGGTCAGCATGGAATCCGAGGCAAACATTTATTGTAACAGCAGTTCAGTTGGCGGAATGATTTGGCGGAGCGCCAAATTTGGCGGCCGCTCCACATTTGGCGGGCCTATCTGGCCGTAACTAAAGTTAACTGGAGTTTTTTTAGGCCAAGCTGGCAGTTGGGAGTAAATGGCCATAACTTTGGCTAGGAAAGTCCGTTTTGGACGAATTTTTTTTTTGATTTTGGGTTTCTTCGACCTTCTGAAGCCATTGGCACAGGTTTCACAGCCATCTGAGGTCAATTTCAGGTGTTTCAGCTTCATGGAAGTTCCAGGAGCCACTAGGGCCAAATCAGTTTGGGAGCTGCATTGGGAATTGTGCAGCCAGTGAATGTGGAACGAAGGTCATTCCTGAAGTTTTCCAGCCTTCTGAATCCATTTCTGCAGCTCGTTTTTCCTTTTGAGGCATTCTTCTCACTGTTTCGCTTCAAGGAAGCTTTCAGGGCCACCAGTGCCATTTCAGTGTTGGAGCTGTTTGGGGGCTATGTTCATCCGTTTTTGGTGATTCAAAAGCCTATGTCTGCTATTTTCAACCTTCTGAGTCTAATGGCAGAGGTTTCAGAACCAATTGAGGTCATCTTCACCTCGAAATTCTCCATGCAAGTTTAAAGGGCCACTAGGGCCAATTGGGGAAAGTATTGTATAAGGTACAAAATTCACTGTTTAGTCTTTGGAAAAGAGCATGTTTGGCTAATTCCTATCTTCTGATTCTGTATTTACAGTCAAATCTGTCCTTTGAGACACCCATATTCTTGTATTAGCCTTTGTAGCAATTTTAATACAAGAGGACAAGCCTAGTTGGAGAGGCTTGGTCCAGCAGATGTAGCCCAGGAGGGGGTGAACTGCTTTATCATTTTGATGTCTTTATTTGCTGAAGATGATATGCTAAAAAAAACTGATATAAAGTATTAAACAACAAATAAATATAACTTTCATACACACATAATCACCTGTTCAGCTACAGAAAGTTACTTGTCTCATTCTGCAAGACCTTAAACTTCAAGTATGTGTATGTCAAAGACTTCTAAGTGTTTACTTTGTTATTTCTTTAGGCAGAGCCTGTAGAGGGCCAGGTAGCCTCTGGAACTCATCGTCTTTTTAGAGGTGACATGTCCGGTGAATGCCCCTACAGTCTATCTCTGTATAAGAAATAAGAAGTTTATACATTTTTAGATGTCATTTGGAGTGTCTAGCTCACAGTTGAAATTATTGAGAATGGATACCTTGCACCCTTAAAAAAGTACATTCCATTTTCAGATCAAAATTCATCATTAAGGATTTCATAACTTGTGTAATGTTGATACTCATTATCATAAATGCCAATGTTGGGTGCAAAATCCTTAATGTTGTCATATTTGGAGCAAAGTCTCTCATCCTCGGAGGGATATTCTATCCTCAATTCTTGTGAGAATTCTAGGGAGGTTATTCCAACACTTTTATAACATGACATAGTGTCAAAATCCTCATGACGGGTGCTTGTGAAGGGCTCAGATTCAAACTTCCCCTCTTCTTCATGATCACCAGACATCAATGGTCCATGCAAGAAGTGTATAGGACTTGCCTCTACCCAACCCAAAATATATGGTCTGATGATTGATCCATACTGATGAGAGGATCATTATGACTGTCTAGGCTTATGTTTTCATTATTATGATTATCATGTACATAAACCATAAGAGAAGGGAATGTTCTTGTTTTTATTTTTGAGCGTAAATCCCATGCCAAATTCATCTCAAAACTGCTACTACTTTCTTCTTTTGTATCTGCAACACTGTTTCCTATGGGGTAGCCAAAAAAACATCACCAACATGATGCAATCTTCACTAGAAAGAGTGACACATGTATCATTTGAAGGTGGTGTAATAATGTCATCACATTTTTCATGTTGGTACTGATTTATGTGTTAAGCAATCACTTTAGATGCTAAAATGGCCCTCCTTCCTGTCATTGCTGCTGCAAGGTTGTTCGTGTTACAAATATCTAGTGTTTTCATATTCAAAATTTGAGCATAATCCCTCTTCCATAGATGCTCCACTTTCATCCCCAAAAATGTTATCATTTCCTTCAAAAATACCAAGGAGGCCTTCCTCTTATAGGGTTGCCAGCAACTCTTTGTTAAGGGATAAATTCCCCTAGGGTCTTGGGTTGATACCCTAGCAGATCAGAAGATATCTACAAAGAAAACACACATTCCACACAACCATGATGTTAATATAAACAAACTATACGAAGAGAGGTGCACTTGGGGGTCCTTTGTTTGGGAAGATCCAGCCAGGGTCCAAACCCTCTTGGAGTTCCTTTTAGTCCTTCAACCTACAAAACAATCAATTCCAGAAAGCACAACAGTATATTGACCAAACATCATAAAGAAATCATCTGCATAGCATATTGAAAGGTAGTTAGTTATACAATTAAAACAACCATTCATATGTGAATCATAACTTTGATATCATAAACATGAAGAAGATTTGTATCAAGAACAAGACAAGTGTTTATTTTATTATAGATAACTAAAGTACAGAAAGGAATGATTTCACTAGAGTCTTCCTTTCGCAGGCTCCAAGCGGAATCGTCCTCCAGATTCGTCCAATCTCAAGCCTTCAACAAACTCCTTCCATGACTTACTCCAAGATATCTCAAGTAGTAGAAAGACATCATAACACAAGGAAACAAGGGTTTCCTGTAATGGGGAAGTGTTGGAAGCACAAGGATCTTCAGACCTGGTCAAGGATAATCTCAGCAGAGTGATATTTCTCTCTCTCTTCAACTCCCTTAGGCCTTCCCATTGAAGCCTTTTTATACTTCTCCCAAAGTAGTTTTTTAGTTGGGAATTCATTGGGAACAGTTGGGCCACGGGCACTAATAGGTAATCAACAGGTAAAACCCATGATCTCCGCCTGAAATTAAGGATATTTAATTTTTTTTAAGTGTTTTAAGACATATACACGGGTTGGGTATACACAGACCCGCGTACACACATTTTTAGCTCAGGGAAATGTCGCGTATAGGGATTAAAACACTGTTTTTTAAGTATTTGGACCAGGTCTGGAAGGAGGGCTTGCCCTAGGCCATTAGTGAAACATCACAAACATCAAGAGTGAGATTTGGAGCTATAACAGATGCCCCCTAATATATGAGGTCAGAAGGGGTACATGATGGCCGAAATTTATTAAGCAAGTGCATGGAAAGGAAATCTGTCAAAAACTGAGAAGGACTTCACCAAAGTTCAGCCTGCCAAGCCACAAAAGGAGATAAAAAAGAAACACTGTCTGAGGCGGGCATACCCATGCTCAGAGAAAGTAAAGCATATCCGCATATCAAGTACAAGCGGATCCACTAAGTATACAAGTATAAACACTGGAAAATACATAATGGATCATCTGATCATGATCGCACAAGTACATGTCTAAATATCACATATAATAATGTCAATGATGCTGAAGGATGAAGTGGATCACTGATATCAAAGACTGATCCTAAAAAGTACCAAATGAGCATGATGGAGTAAGATGGTACTACACTGCAAACTCAGGTGCCAGCATATAGAATGTCGCCATGAATGACTGCAACATATAAGGTGAAGTGGTATCAACTAGCAACAATAGGAGAAACTATCAAGTAAACCAATGAATGCTGATGCAACCTGAGGTCTTCACCGACCACTGTGGTACATTTCTACACCATGGGAATAAATGATCTAAAGTCGACCATGTGAGAAATCATTTGATTACCGGTCATTGATGTATACCGTTAACAAACGCGAGACTACTCACCAATAATGATAATGAGTGTCAAGGTACCCAGTACAATCTAACAAGTGTGAATAGATGAGATGAAGTCGAACACCTGTAAGAATCTATCAATCAGGAGACAATGATGGTTTCCCACTGTTGATAGCAAAATATCTGCCACTAATGACTGCAAACCCCAAGGTACTGCCAAATGGACTCTAGATCTTTGCCCCAGAGTAATGAGTCGTAGTCGATAGGGAAAGATCTGCTAGAAGGAAGGAATTAAGGCATCCTTCATCAATATAGTACAAGTGTAACCCGTAGGCCAATAATGTGGAGGGAATCGGACGAAAAAAGATGTAGTAACCCAACCGAAGCACCTTTCTAGCATACACAAGATGTGGCTAGCGCACGATAGAAACCCTCTGAACCAACCAATAATGAAAGCTGACACAGAGGCGAGGTATCCACCAATAGGGTCAAATGGAAACCAAGGTACTGCACGAATCCCAATGTGTGATAGTGTAGGATGATGTCGAAAACAAGGGAAACCACTCAGTCAAAAGTCCATGATACTGATCATTGCTGAGCACAAGGTGACCTATCAATAATGAAAATAGGGCCAGGGTGCAGCTCTAGGCCTATCCTTAGAGCAAGATGTCATCGACGATAAGGACAATACCCGCCAGCAAGAAGTCAATGGAGACCTTCTCAAACCGGCACAAGTAAAGGACCAATATAACTGATGTGAAGATAGACAAGACACTGACAACCAGGGATGACCGACTGAAAAATGAGTCAAGAGACACTGCAGAGAGGCCGACTCAGGCTAACTTCCCTTGAACGAAAGCACGAATCAATGTGACTATGTGCCAACATATTATGACTCTGTATAAGTTCGTCATGTAGGAGGCACGAACGAACCCTCCATATGATTGGAAGAGATAACCAATCGGGGGAGAACTTACTCAATAACAAGGTTAAGGCATAACTAAGTCAAACTAAATCCTGCCCAAATGGAGGAGACTTTGTTTTGAGTGCTTTGTTCAAGGGCGACACAACTGACTCTAGCTGCCAACAATAAATGGAAATATTGTCTCGTTCCTGCTCTTTTTGGAATATATAATTTTTTTGTCTTTTTCTTTAAGCTGGAAAAATAATAAAAGAATGTTATAGTACAGTGGAAAGAACGAGTGTCGGTGAAACAGATGATCTAGTTCCTGGGATTGGATCAATTCTATGCTCAATGCAGGGAGGTGAAAACTGGTCAAAGACACTCAAAGGTGTGTTCCTTCTAGGGATCAAGATGTGTCAAGTTGCAGAAGTCAAGGGCATGCAAGTTTGATTTTGCAGTCGTCATGGTCAAAATTTGGCTTAAACACGAGTCCAAGTGAAGCCGGTTCAAGGCCAAAAGGTGCAAATGGTCAAGATGCAATGCAGTAGTACAACTCAACATAAAGAAGCCTCTAGGGTATAAGGCCAGGACGAAGCGACGAAGCAAAGAGGAATGAGTCTTCATCGCATAAGTCATGGCGGGACTACAAAGGACTCCCGAGCCTACTCAAATCGAAGCAGCATGGGTAACAAATGTCAGTGAGGTGCTAACTATGATGCCCATGAAAAGGATGGCTCTACCACAGTGTCATGATTTAAAAATCGGTGAGTGAAGATGGTTTACGAACCATAACATGATGGGATCGACCCTATGGCAATTGTATCGACAAATGGAGGCTAGAATGCATGATGCAAAGGAAAATTGGTTTCCCTAACCAATATGCCAGTGAAAAACAATACCTGCCATGACGGGTCAACAATCATGGAACCGTCTCAAAACTGTCAAAAAAGCGTCCAAAATGTCCTGAAAATCAAACCATTCTCAACATTCCAAGCTCCCAAGTTAAAAGTTACTTGAGACAAAACAAAATCAAGTTTTGAAAAAAAATTTCATTTTCAAAACCTATAAAATAGTTTTTGGACTCACCATTTTCACCATTTTATTTTGAGAGCAAAGGAGTGGAGAAAAAGGAGAAAACTTTTCCATACGCCAAATTCCACCGTTTAGATCCTTCCAAAATCACCAGGTAACCCTTAAACTTGTCTTTCATTCAATTGTGAATAGTTTTAGAATTTTTAATTTAAGTTTTACCATTGAATTTTTGTCAAAAATTGTGTCGCGGCATATACGCGGGTTGGATATATGAAACCCATGTATACGCAGTCCCTACACACAACTGTGTGTAAAATGGACCCGCATATACGCCGCAAAAACTTCAAACAAGAAAACTAATGGTCTAAATTCATTTTTTCTTCAGGATGCCAGTCACTTGGCGAGAAAGAGAGCATACCTTAGTAGATGATGAGGTTATGAATGATCCTAATGCTTTGGATGCCTTACAGGGATGTGGTTTGCTAAAGTTCTTTAAATAGCCAAATATGAAAGCAAACACTCGCCTGCTCGAAATGCTCATTCACTACTGGAGCATCAAGGATGACCCATTTATGATTGACTAGATGCCATTCAAGATAGAGGTTGAAGACATTTATTTCATCACAAGCCTTTCCCGGAGGGGAGAGGTAGTACATTCCATGGGTAGGTCACGAGGCAGTCTCTCGATCGAGGACTATGTACATATATATTGCCCGGGACATCCAGAAAAATATTGGAAGTCAAATTCCAATCAAGCATGTGGAGAGTTTATTGTTGAGGATAATCCTGTTCACCATAGCTAGAGTGAACTGATCAACTTCTTTACACCAGGCATCACGGCTAGCCATGAGCTTGGCGGTAGACTGCCTCTCCACCGCCTTTGATTGGTGTACTACTCTTCTTGCAAACCTGAAAAGTCAGCTTACTTCTATCAAGAAGGGATAGACCAAAAAATTTGGATATGGAACTATCTTGTGCTCTTTTTTCTTTGATAGGGTCCTTGCACTTCATCCTAGAGTACCAGTTTCGATCAGCATCCCCCGAGATCCACGAATGGGCAGGTGGGATGACTTGATGAAATGTCTAGGAGGCGGGGACATCCCATGGACTACATTCGACGATGACTTCTTCTCTTGGTGGAAGCAGCAGATCATTGCCATAGATGACTACCCTTATGCTAGGTTGGACTTCCGAGGAGATCTTGAACTAGTATTACCACCGACCGCAGCATGGGGTGACATAGGTAAGTGTTTTGGATTTTATGACTTAATTTTTTTTTTTTTGTGAATTTTCAAATATAATAATAAATTTTGAAAAATATTTTTGATAGGATTCAAATGACTAATATGATGATTATGTTCCAGATATTGGGCCGGTGCGACCAGGGTTCCCACGGCATGGACGTCACGGCCGAGGGGCCGAAAAGGCAGCTGCAGACACAAAGCGACTTCTACACACAATTCAACGGAACTTGGTGAGACTAACTCACTGAGTACCGATGGAGGCCGTAGAGGATCTCCCTATAGATATGCAGTGTCATGTGGTTGGCATGCCACGAGACTGGGTTCGCACTCTTTGGCCTATGGCCAATGCAGTAGTTGCATACTTAGCTGCTCATCCTGAGCTGGGGCATTAGATGTACTGGACATGATTATGGGAATTTGAGTCCCAATTTTTGTATATCATTTTGGACACACTTATGTACACTCGAGGTGTTTTATGATATATATATATATATATATATATATATATATATATATATATATATATTGTAGAAATTTTGAATAATTTAACACATATTCAATGGAGATTATCCTGATCATGTACTAATGCGGAAAACATACACAATACATAAGCTCCTCTACGTTGATCAAGAATATAGCAGCATCAATAACAATAAAACATCAAGAGCATTCACACATTAACACAGTATGTATCACGGGGAAAGCATCTCGCTAAAAACCCCACACTATCTGTATATTAATGATTGAGTCATGTAACATTACACAGCATAATACTTCTCACAAGTATCTCCACCTCTGTTACACACAATACAGCTCAGATCTGATCTCCAAATCTCTTCCACTGCTTGCCTGCCTCCACTGCTCAATACCTGCTCAAGAACTGATGAGAATTGCTTCCCAAACTCGTTTTTCACCTGCAAAATAGTCACTCACTCTTTTTGGACGTGAGCAAAGGCTAAAATGCGGGCCAAATACGTGAGCAAACTCATTGGCATACTCAATCCCTTGATTGTGCAAGATCTGGTGCACAACTATAGTCACAACTGATAGCAATCTGATTCTCTACCACCTGTCCCTGTTGAACTGAACATGCACTGACATGCAACTGAGTTAACTGATGTATTCTTTAGTTGTATTATGAGTTAATAATTAGTTTAACAACTCATCATTAGTCTATCTGCAGTTAGACTAACTACAACCAGTTTAACTAAGTTAAACTGAACACAACTCCATCAACTGTACCTCTAGTCCACTAAACTCAACTCACTTGAGTTCTAACTGAAGTCATGCATGCAACAACTCAACTGACTCATAAGAAAAACGAATTTCCTTCTGACAGCTGCATGTGCCACTTCCGTAGCTCAAACTGAAGTGCTCCAAGAGAATAAGATTAAGTTTATAGTCCAAATATTATTGTGAGATAATAATATTTGACTTTTCTATTTTTGACAGCCAGTCTAAAAATAGACTTGATCACTCACACTTTCACCAAAAATAGAAGTCCATCTATTTTTCCCAACTTGATCAATCATCCATAAACATAGACATGATCCATATGTCTAAAAATAGACTTGCGCCAAAAATAGCCTGCGGGCCCACTTAGTGAAGGCGACTCTTTTCACTAAGCTCCATCATCTTGTTGCAATCTCAACACTCCCTCTCGACAAGATATGGATTATCAGCAACCCCTATCCTGCCTCGGTGGTACTCGAATTTGCTCCTGGTGAGAGCCTTCGTCAGAATATCAGCATCCTGATCCTCCGTTGGAATGTACGAAAGTAACATGATCCTCCGCTGCACACAATCTCTGATATGATGGTACCTGATGTCAATATGTTTAGATCTATCATGAAATACAGGATTAGCCGAGAGTTTAATGCAACTCTGGTTATCACAGTAAATCACAGTAGGATCCAAATGAGAACCGAACAAACCAACCAGGATCTTCCTCATCCATATAGCCTCGCATGCAGCCAAACTTGCTGCCATATACTCGGCCTCTGCTGAACTGAGTGCCACGGATCTCTGCTTCCTGCTGTACCAAGAAACTGCTGTCGATCCGATACTGAAGACCCCTCCTGATGTGCTCTTTCTGTCTGTTGGGCTCCCTGCCCAATCTGCATCCGTGAAGCCACATAGCTTCACCTCATCCTCCTGTCTGTACCACAAACCATATCCCAATGTGCCTCTCAAGTAGCGCAATACATGCTTGCCCGCCTTCCAGAAGAGCTTGGTAGGCTTAACCATAGCTTGTGAAAGCTGGTTAACTGCATAGCATATATCAGGTCGTGTATTGACCAAATACATCAGCGACCCCACCAACTGTCGATAAACAGTGGCATCCACTTCTTCTCCCGAAGTGGCATCCTCCTTCCTCCAACCTCCAGGAAGAGGAGTATCAACAGGCTTGCAGCCATGCATGTTGAACTTCTCCAGTATCTCCCGAGCATACTTGCCCTGAGAAACAAACAGTCCACCACTGCGCTGCCATATTTCCAATCCTAGGAAATAGTGAAGGAGGCCCAAGTCCTTCATCTCAAACTCTGTAGCAAGATCCTTCTTGCATGACAGTATCAACAGCTCATCACCCGTTAGAATCAAATCATCAACATACAGTACAATGATAAGCAACTTACCCTCCACCACAATCTGGTATAGGTTCGGATCCGCCTCGCTCTTGGAGAATCCAAGTCCTGTGAAATAACTGTCTATCCGTGTGTACCAAGCACGTGGTGCTTGCTTCAACCCATACAACGCTCTCTTGAGCCTGCACACATGCGACTCGCTGCTGAAGACTTCAAAGCCTTCGGGTTGCTCAATGTACACCTCCTCCTCAATGACTCCGTTGAGGAACGCAGTCTTCACATCCATCTGATGAATGTGCCATCCCATCTGCGCTGAGAGAGCAAGAATCGTCCGTATGGAAGAATACCTTGCGACAGGTGCAAAGGTCTCCTCATAATCGATCCCCTCAATCTGTGAAAAGCCTCGGGCAACAAATCTTGCCTTGTACTTCTCCACACTCCCGTCAGCTGCCTGCTTAACTTTGTAGATCCATCTCGAACCCACCACTGATTTCCCTTCCGGTCTAGGAACAATCTCCCATGCACTGTTTCTGACAATAGAATCATACTCTTCCACCATGGCATCTACCCATGCGGGATCCTCCACAGCTTCCTCGAAAGAGGATGGCTCAGTCACAACACACTTGCTCATAAGAGCCATGTATCCAGTGTACCGATCAGGTGACTGTCTCTGCCTGCGTTGGGCTGTAGGTGGTCCTACAACTTTCTCTGCATCTTGAGCCAGTCGCTCAGCTTCTGTCAAGCGCTTTCGCCCTCTGATGGTTGGCGCTGCATGAGTGGTCTCTTCCACTCCATGAACCTCGTCCTGTGGCTGATCCACTTCCTGAAGCTCATCCTTAGGAACTAATAGCTCCTCATCTGCATGCAAGTGTAGCTCCCTCTCAAGCGAACACTTCATGGCTTTCTCCTCCTGAAATTTTATATCCCGTCGCACAACAGTTTTACCACTGTCTGGCAAATACACACGATAGTTGTGGGGCGTATCAGTGTACCCCACAAATATCCCAACCTCTGCAGTCGGCTCCAACTTCTTTCTGGCATCCTTCGTCACATGCATGTAAACGTTAGCACCAAAAATCCTCAAATGAGAAAGATCAGGCTTCTTACCAGAATAAGCCTCCTCGGGTGTACTCATGCCAAGTATCCTATGAGGACAACGGTTCTGCACATAAACTGCTGTATTGCATGCTTCCGCCCACAAGTGAAGGGGTAGGCCTTGATCATGCAACATTGCCCGTGCAGCACCCACAATCGTTCTGTTCTTCCGCTCAGCTACCCCGTTCTGCTGTGGGTTATGGGGAGCTATGAGCTCTCTACGAATCCCTTCTGCCTTGCAGAAATCCTTGAACTCGTCCGAGATGTATTCACCACCATTATCGCTCCTAAGAGCCTTCACCTTCTTCCCCGACTCCTTCTCGACCAGTGCTTTGAATTCACAGAACTTTGAATATGTCTCGCTCTTCTTCTGCATGAAGAAGATCCAGCACTTACGAGAGAAATCATCAACAAAAATCACATAATACCTGTGTTTTGCTGTCGAAGCAACTGAGAAAGGTCCACACACGTCTGTGTGAATTCTCTCAAGGATCGTCGTGGCGCGACTATCCTTCTCGTGAAAGGTGGCTTTCACAAACTTCCCCAAAGTACACCCCTTGCACTGATCTGACTGCGCAAGTGTGCCTTTAGGAAGCCCTGTAGTGATCTGCTGCAGTATCTTCAAGGCTCCATGGTGAAGGTGACCCAATCTCCTGTGCCACAACTCGCCATCATCCCGGCTCACCAATCCTTCTGCCTTGCCTGCCATTGCTGCGCATCCATCTACATGCAACTGATAAAGGTTCCTCACTCGAACCCCTATCTTCCGGGTCTCACCAGTTGTCTTGCTGCGCAGGAAGGCCTTTCCCTCGCTGAAAACAACATCATACCCCTTGTCTTCTAACATCGCCACTGAGATGAGATTCTTCTTCAATCCTGGAACATGCATGACTTCCTTCAATACAAAGGGTTTACCAGACTCCCTCTCAAAGGAAATGGTACCGATACCGGTCGCACTGTATCTACCATCATCGCCCATCTCGATGTGCACTCCAAGATCTTTGTCCTCCAGATCAGAGAACAAATCTCTATCTCCCGTCATGTGAAAAGACGCACCACTGTCCAAGAACCACACTGATCCCATCACACTTGAAACCAAGCATGCGATCAATGAAAAATCAAGCTCAAACTGAGAAGCTAAAGCCTCTCCCCCTGCAGATCCAGCAGCTTGCTTGTTCTTCTTCTTCTGCGGACAATTTGTGGCATAGTGTCCATGCTGGTGACAGTGAAAACACTTCACTTTGGACATATCCTGCTTCTTGCCTTTCGCACCAGACTGAGAAGCTTTCTCGTTCTTCCCCTTCTTTGCTTTGGCAGCCAAAGCACAATTCTCTTCATCAGATACCTTTGATGAAGATCCATTCTCACCTTTATTGTTACTGAGTTTATCCTTGAGCGCCAGGTCGCTCTTGCTTTGGAATAACATTTGCAATCCGTTGAAAGACATTTCAACAACACTGCTGCAAATTCGAATTCCACCAGCAACCAACTCAACTGCTTCCGATCTAGAATTCGTGAGTACAAATTATTTCTTGTACAGAGATTGACTGTATGGGCATTCACCGGATATTTCACCTTCCAAAGGAAGGATGAATCCAGAGGCTACCTGGCCCGATTACAGACTCTGCCTGAAGAAATAGAATGTAAACACTTCCTGAATAGTAGATCTGATGATCAATCCTCGCTTGATATCCTGTAAAAATCTCTTCTACAAATCAAGCTGCTCCGATACCATGTAGAAACTTTTTCTACAATTATCTAGCTCTGATACCATGTAGAAATTTTTTCTACAAATCATCTAGCTCTGATACCATGTAGAAATTTTGAATAATTTAACACATATTCAATGGAGATTATCCTGATCATGTACTAATGCGGAAAACATACACAATACATAAGCTCCTCTACGTTGATCAAGAATATAGCAGCATCAATAACAATAAAACATCAAGAGCATTCACACATTAACACAGTATGTATCACGGGGAAAGCATCTCGCTAAAAACCCCACACTATCTGTATATTAATGATTGAGTCATGTAACATTACACAGCATAATACTTCTCACAAGTATCTCCACCTCTGTTACACACAATACAGCTCAGATCTGATCTCCAAATCTCTTCCACTGCTTGCCTGCCTCCACTGCTCAATACCTGCTCAAGAACTGATGAGAATTGCTTCCCAAACTCGTTTTTCACCTGCAAAATAGTCACTCACTCTTTTTGGACGTGAGCAAAGGCTAAAATGCGGGCCAAATACGTGAGCAAACTCATTGGCATACTCAATCCCTTGATTGTGCAAGATCTGGTGCACAACTATAGTCACAACTGATAGCAATCTGATTCTCTACCACCTGTCCCTGTTGAACTGAACATGCACTGACATGCAACTGAGTTAACTGATGTATTCTTTAGTTGTATTATGAGTTAATAATTAGTTTAACAACTCATCATTAGTCTATCTGCAGTTAGACTAACTACAACCAGTTTAACTAAGTTAAACTGAACACAACTCCATCAACTGTACCTCCAGTCCACTAAACTCAACTCACTTGAGTTCTAACTGAAGTCATGCATGCAACAACTCAACTGACTCATAAGAAAAACGAATTTCCTTCTGACAGCTGCATGTGCCACTTCCGTAGCTCAAACTGAAGTGCTCCAAGAGAATAAGATTAAGTTTATAGTCCAAATATTATTGTGAGATAATAATATTTGACTTTTCTATTTTTGACAGCCAGTCTAAAAATAGACTTGATCACTCACACTGTGATCACTCACACTTTCACCAAAAATAGAAGTCCATCTATTTTTCCCAACTTGATCAATCATCCATAAACATAGACATGATCCATATGTCTAAAAATAGACATAGTCTAAAAATAGACTTGCGCCAAAAATAGCCTGCGGGCCCACTTAGTGAAGGCGACTCTTTTCACTAAGCTCCATCATCTTGTTGCAATCTCAACATATATATATATATATATATATATATATATATATATATATATATACAATTCGACTTTTTGATGTTTAATTTTATTGTGATGAATGATTGATGTGCCAGTCTAATTCTTGATTAGCGATAGAATCAGCTAACCAATTATGAGATCTTGGAATGTGCAAATAATTAATATAAGTAAATGATCTTTGCAACAACCTCACCCTTAAATACTGGCGATATAAACATGGATCCCTTACCCGATAAATGTTATTCAATTGTGACACTATCAATTGTGAATCAAGATAGACTACCAACGAATCAATTTCATAAGAAATTGCTTCGGATAGTAAATTAACGATAGCAGTATACTCAGCCATATTATTTGAAGTGGGACCAAAGCATATCCCCCTTGACACCATCAACTGACCAGTTGGATTGTAGAGTACCCAAGCTGCGGAAGCAAGGTTTCGAGTGTGCCGACTAGCACCATCGGCGAATCCAAAATAGACCAAATCATCCATCAACACCTGTCATAGCAGACCAAAAAGTGTCAATATCAAAAAACTCCCGATAAAATATGTACAAATATACAAAATGCACAAAGAAGCCATTGCCGAGTTGCTACTTAAGCAAAGTACTTCTTGAGGTAGAGCCCATTTCGGGGCTCCGCCAACTTGTTTCCTTCAAAATCGATTAACTCATACGCCCCTTTTTCTAAAACTCATTTAATTATGAAGGGACCGTACCACATGGGCTTGAACTTTCCTATCCCCAAGGCGTCCTTATCTTGGTCATAGACCAAGAAAAGGTCACCTTCAGAAAAGACTCAAGGACAGACAACTTTATCATACTGAGTTTTAACCCTTTTCTTATGAGCCTCATTGATTGTGGCGGCATCTCGACACTGCTCATTGAGATGTTCCAAATGAAGGAGGTGCTCTTCGAGACTAGAAGTCTCTGGAAGGAGCTCAACAGCTAACTTAAGAGATGGAATTTCACATTCAATAGGAAAGATAGACTCCATCCCATAAACTAACTGAAAAGTTGTAAAACCTGTAGTAGTCTTTACGGAGGTTCGGTATGTCCAAAGAGCTGGATACAACATAAGATGCCAATTAGACTGATTTTTGTCAATCATCCTTTGCAGGATCATCTTAAGGGTTTTTTTCACTACCTCGACCTCTTTCCATTGGCCTGAGGATAATAAGGAGATGAATATTCCTACCAGAAACCCAACTTGAGAGCCAATTCAGACATTAGTGGATTCTGGAAATGACTGCCATGGTCAGTGAAAATCTCTCTCGGGATACTGAACCTTGAGATAATCTGATTAAAAAGGAATAATGTCGTTGTTTCACTATCATTTTTATAAGTGGGCATGGTCTCAACCCACTTCGTGAAGTAGTCTACGGCCACGATAATGTACTTGTGATTCATTGCTGAAGGCGGATTACAAGTTGTAAAATCAATACCCCACTTAGTAAAGGGACCGACAGTGACAATGGGAAAAAGAGGAGCTGGATGTGCATGCATCTTCCGAGTATAGATTTGACAGGGGTGACAGCATTTGACTGCTTCAACACAATCTTTGAAGAGCGAAGGAAAAAATAGCCAGCACACAAGATACACTAAGCTGTAGCAAGCCCTGAAAGATGACCACCATAAACTACAATATGGCAGTCATTGATCACTATCTCTTTTCCTCTAGAGTTAAAAAACGTCAAAGGATGGAATCAACCCCTCGATGATATAATGTATCACCAATGATAACATAATTTTTAGCCAGGTGACATAATTTTCGGTGTTCATCCTTAGAAAAAGTAGAGGGAAACTTCGAAGTTTGGAGATAGATAATGACATCTCCATACCAAGGGTCGAGTGAAGAGATGAGGAATAAATTTTCGTCAGGAAAACTTTCCTCATAAATAGTATCCTTTCCACAAGGTAGCTCGGAAATTAACTCGGCAAAAACCATGGATTTCTTAGACTTGGAAAACAAGAACTTGAGATCAAAGTCTTGTAAAATGACTATCCATAAATTTTATTTGCCCCCAATCACTCGCCTACTAAGGACAAATTGAAATGGATTGACTGTGCTAAGACAAAAGTTTTGCGTAACAAGATATAATGGTGGAGCCGCTGGACAGCATGGACAGCTGCCAAGGCCAACTTCTCAACAGGAGAATAGCGAAGTTCAAGACCTATCAAGCCTCGACTCAAATAATAAATCACATGCTCTGTGAGAGCATCGTCTTACTAAATGATAACCATACCTATGGTTGATTCTGCTGTAGTGAGATATAAAAGGAAATCCCTACCATAATCCGGTGGACTCAAAAACGGGGCAGAGACTAATGCCTTTTTCAAGGCATCAAACGACCGCTGCGCAAAGTCATCCCATACATATGGAACTCCTTTCCATAGCAAACGCATAAACCGTTTAGTGATCTCGGCATAATTCACTATAAATTGTCTTAAGAAATTATCCTTCCCTTGAAGACTTTAAAGTTGCCGAATTGAGGACGGGGGAGGCAACTGAATTATTGCCTCTACCTTGAAGGGATCAACCCTAATCCCTTCATGTGACACGATGAACCCTAATAATTGACCAGATGTAACTGCAAAAACACACTCATTAGGATTCAACTGGATTTTATAAAAACGACATCGCTTAAAAACCAATCGAAGATGACTAGGGTGATCATTTCTCTTTTGAGAACAAGCGGCTAGAACGTCCAAGTATGCTTCGATGATATGTTTAATGTCATGGAAAGTATATGACATGGCCCGCTGGAGGGTAGCTCCAGCATTTTTGAAACCAAAAGGCATCTTTCTGTATGCAAAGGTACCCCAGGGACATATAAAAGTTGTCTTATGTTGATCTTCCGGACGGATAGAGATCTGATTATAACTGGAAAAACTGTCCATGAAGGAGAAAATCTCATTACCCGCACACTCATCAATAATATGATAAATGAATGGCGTGGGGTAATTATCTTTGGGACAAGCCTTGTTTAGGTCACTAAAGTCAATGCATACTCAGATTTTTCCTTGCTTTTTATCCACAGGGATTGGATTAGAAACCCATTCGGTAAGAGGAACAGGGTATATGAAACCCGCCTTGAGCAAATTTTCTACTTCAGCTTTAATGGTCGCTACTTTCCTAGGATTAACCAGTCGAAGCGTTTGACAAACCAGTTTAGCGTTTTCATATGTCTTGATCTCATGTTGAACTATATATGGATCAATGCCAGGCATTTCTTCATAAGACCAAGCAAATACATCTCGAAATTCCTTAAAAAGGTCGGTGTAAATTTGAATTTCTTCAGGGGAACATTCGGCTCCAATGAAGAGATTCTCGATTACACTAGGGTTCCTAGAGATGTTTATAGATATCATTTTTGAAATCACCTACATATTACCTTTGGTACGAAAGTATGCTGGAGCCAAAGGATTTGATACCGTACAAACATCACTAGTGAAGAGCTCGGAGAACCTAGATTCTACTTCCTGCAACGAAGGAAGAAAATATGAACGATGGTGTAAGTCTTCCCAAGGTCGATCTACACCCATCATTACTTCTAGGATTGCTTCTTCAGAAGGTAAAACCGTATCTAAGCAGTCCATAGTGGAGGTAGAATCAAGGGTCCAGGCCGGGGCCACATCACCATCTAGCTCCTCCTCAGAGAAAGGAGTAGAGTGGTTGTCTGCAGAGTTGACGATAGACTGATATCTAAGCTCTGCTGCAGACATAGGGAATGCCATTCCACCAACTTGTCCTTCAGCTAATGTGGTCGTAGGTGAAGGCAAGGTCCAAGGGTCTGAAAAATAATGAGTTCGGAAGAACTCTTCTCATGAGGACTCCTTGAATGATGAAACAACATTGATTCTAGTGATAGGAGATGGAAAATCAAAGGTACCCATCAATGAAGAATACATCCCAACTCCTAGATTCTCAGTAGGCGGATGAGGGTTATCCACTAAAGGAACAGTAGAATCCGAAGTTGCCCTAGGATCGGCTGGAGAATAATCCAATTGATCAACCTTAACAATTTTCCCCTCATGAGGAAAGCAAATGACATGAAACAGAGTCGAAACAACAACATCCATTTCGTATACCCAATTCCTTCCTAAGAGGAGATTGTAATCTAGGTTGGCGTCAATGACTTCTACTTTGATATTGACAAGTTTTCCCCCAATACATATGGGAAAGGTTGGGATGATCCCATACGGCCTATGAGAATGTCCATCAAATGCAGTCAGGAGGGTAGGTGAAGGAATAGCCGAAGCCGATCCAATGGCCTTCCAGCATGACATCGACATGACGCACGTGGAAGCTCCTTCATCAATAACGGTACGAAAAATGTTAATTTTCTGGTAAGTGGACTTTATTTAAAAAGCCATATGATGAGGGAGTCATTTTTTGACATTCAACATGTCGAAAGTGAGCACTAAAGAGTTAGTTGGATCAACTGCCCCTATCGCCGAAAGTAAAGCAATTCGTTGAGCTGGACACGACTGGAGAACCTCAAAAGCGGACATAACGCATGGACTCTCAGCCAGATCCTCAACAATGGAGTAATTCTGGGTGACTCTAGCATTTGGATTAATAGTCGTGCATTTATCAGAACCTTTCAGTATCTGTGATATAGTCTCGACAGGGGGTCGTTCAATATGAAGGTTGGTATTTCCAGGAGCAGCTTTGTCCTTGGATGTTTCAGCTTCACCGTAATCACGTGACTGAGTGGCCACATGGACATTAGAACCCATCATGAAAACATTTGATGATTTTTCCCCTTCCTGGTTGCCCCCTACAGAGGTACCAGGATTTGAAGTTGCACCAGCAAGCAGTTGTTGCCCTTGGGGAAAAGGGTTGGTTAACACAGCTTGAGAACTAGAAGTCCCTTGCTGCCCTAATAAGCGTTGAGCGTCTTGAATGTTAGAAAATTATATATTACGAAGCAATGGAACACATAAAATATTGCAGAAATATAAACACAGAAAACGCACAAAAATAAGAGAGACACAGATATACGTGGTTCACTCAGTTTGGGCTACGTCCACCCCGAACAGCCAGTCCTTCCTTTCTATTATCCAACAAAATGGAGAGACACAACCTACAGCAAATCCGCTGTAATATCCTCTGTTTTCTCTCACAGTCTCACCTCTCTATTTCTCTCTCACGGAATACACATCTATCACACAGCCTCAAATTAATACCCTCATACAAATAGAGGGGTTGCCTTCTAGGGCAAAAAACCCTAAACTAAACATAAGTTCTACCGTCAGATCATCCGCCTAATGAACGGCCCAGATTGACTAGAAATTACTATACTTTTACAAGGCAATTTTACAGCTGTTTTTAGCTCCGGGGGCGCATCCGCCCTCCCTGGACCCCCCTGTAGCGAATATTTTACGGGCGGCGTTGCCGCCCCCATTTCGAACTGGGGTCCTATGTGGCGATACCTTTGAATATAGAAGATAATCAGGCTCCACACCCAACAATCTTCCACTTGGAGATTGATTGTAGCAACTCCACCGCTGCTCCATTTGCTGGACAATGACTCCTCTTTGGACCTGGCTGTTTCTCATCTTCATCGTCATCCTTGAAGACCAACTGAAACTGAGCATATTCTCAGTTTCTCCCTGGTTACAACTTTTGTTAGCATATCTGCAGGATTCTAGCTAGTGTGTATCTTTTCCAGCTTCAACTCTCCATCTTCCAACACTGATCGTATGAAATGGTACTTGAGCTGTATGTGTTTAGTCCTGGAATGAAATGCTGATTTCTTTGCAAGATGAATGGTACTTTGGCTATCACTGTATAACGTGCCCATATCATGCTCCTTACCCAATTCACCCATAAACCTTTGTAACCAAATCATTTCTTTACTAGCCTCTGTAGCAGCAACATACTCTGCTTCTGTTTTGAAAGTGCAACAACACTTTGGATTTTTGAAACCCAACTGACAGTTGTTCCTCCAACAGTAAATACATATCCTGTAGTGCTCCTCCTGTTATCTCTGTCACCTGCCATATCTGCATCAACATATCCTTGTAGGCAGATGTTTGAACCACCAAAGCATAATGCTTGATTTGTGGTACCTTTCAAATATCTGAGAATCCATTTCACTGCCATCCAATGTTCCTTTCCTAGATTGTTCATGTACCTGCTTACAACTCCCACTGCATGTGCAATATCAGGCCTTGTGCAGACCATTGCATACATTAAGCTTCCAACTTCTGATGCATATGGAACTTTATACATATAATCCATGTCTTTTTGGGTCTTTGGGCACATTTCCTTGCTAAGTTTGAAATGTCTAGCAAAAGGTGTACTAACTGGTTTTGCATTGTGCATGTTAAATCTTTTCAACACCTTTTGTATGTACTCATTCTGAGACAATGTTAATTTACGATTTTTTCTGTCTCTAGTTATTCTCATACCAAGGATTGGTTTTGCAGCTCCCAAATCCTTCATTGCAAATGAATTTGCCAATTTTCTTTTGAGCACATTTATTTCCTGCATGTTAGATCCTGCAACAAGCATGTCATCTACATACAATAACAATATAATATAGCTGCCATCATTTTGCTTTTTCAAATAAACACAATGATCACAGTGACATCTAGTCTAACCTTGTTCAGACATAAACTTGTCAAATTTTAGATACCACTGCCTTGGGGCCTGTTTTAAGCCATACAAGCTCTTCTTCAACCTGCACACTAGTTTCTCCTTCCCTTTCACCTCATATCCTTGTGGCTGCTGCATATATATCTCTTCCTCCAAATCCCCATGGAGAAAGGTTGTCTTTACATCTAACTGCTCAAGATGCAAATCTTCAGCTGCTACAAGACTTAAAATAGTTCTGATTGAAGTCATTTTAACAACAGGAGAAAATATTTCATCAAAATCAATACCTTTCTTCTGTGCAAACCCCTTTAGCACAAGTCTAGCTTTATACCTCTGTTTTCCTCCATCTTCTTCCTTCAGCCTGTAAACCCATTTATTCTTCAATGTAGTTTTTCCTACAGGCAACCTGACTAAATCCCAAGTCTGGTTATGCATTAAGGAGTCCATCTCTTCTTCCATGGCTACCTCCCACTTCTTCCTGCTTTGAACCTGCATTGCTTCTTCATAACATTCGGGTTCACCGGAATCAGTCAACAATAAATAATATAATGAAGGAGAGTACCGTTCAGGGGGTCTACTTATCCTGGTAGATCTTCTAACACCACTTTCAGGTGTTTGGGGTGGCTGTTGTTGTGGTTGTTGATTATTATTATTTTCAGGCACCTTTACTTTTTCAGTGATTTCATCAAGAACTGCGTATTCCTTGTTTCCTTTTCCTGTTTCTTTTCCTGCAACTGATTCTTATACAAGACCTTTTCATTGAATATTACATCTCTGCTCCTAATGATTTTGTGATTTTCGTAATCATATAAGCGATAACCAAAATCATTAACACCATATCCAATAAAGGTACATTTCTTTGACTTTGCCTCAAGCTTTGTTCTATTTTCTTTATCAATATGGACAAAGGCCTCACAACCAAAAGGCTTTAAAATAGAGTAGTTTACCTTTTTACCTATCCATGCTTCCTCTGGAACACCACCATCCAAGGAAATTGAAGGCCCTCTGTTTATTAGATAAACAGCAGTATCTACAGCATCTGCCCAAAACTGTAAAGGCAATCCTGCATGCAATCTCATGCACCTTGCACGCTCCATGATTGTTCTGTTCATCTTTTCTAACACACCATTTTCTAGTGGTGTTCTTGGAACTGTCTTCTCTCTGCGAATTTCATGCTCTGAACAGTACCTATCAAACTCTTTTCTGCAATATTCACCTCCATTGTCTGATCTAAGACACCTCAATTTCTTTCCTGTCTCAATCTCAACCAAAGCTTTCCATTTCTTGAAAGTATCAAATACATCAGATTTATTCTTAACACAATAAATCCAAGTTTTTCTAGTTGCATCATCAATAAAAGTAACATAATAACGAGATCCACCGAGAGATGATACCTGAGAAGGTCCCCATACATCTGTATGCACAAGCTCTAATTTTTCATTCTTCTTTTCTTTCCCAACTCTGAGAAATCTGACTCTCTTCCGTTTTCCATAAATGCAGTTCTCACAGAAGTCCAAATCGACATTCTTCAAACCCGGCAACAAATTCCTTGAGTGAAGAATCTTCATCCCCTTTTCACTCATGTGTCTGAGCCTATGATGCCATAATGCTGCATCTGCTCCTTTGGAAGTTAAAGCATTAACAGAGTTAGAAATACCATTGCATAAATACAATGTACCAACCTTTTCGCCTTTTGCTATTACCAGGGCTTCTTTAGTGACCTTCCAAGATTTATCTATGAAAGTTGTAACACATCCTTCACCGCCTAACTGCCCTGTTGAAATTAGATTTTTCTTTAGATCTGGAACATGCCTTACCTCCTTTAATAGCCATTGGTTTCCATTCTGTTGTTTTACAAGAACCTTACCCATTCCAACGATTTTACAGGGTTTATCATCACCCAGACGAACTTGTCCAAAATCTCCTTGAACATAGTCATGAAAGTATTTCTTATCAGGTGTGGCATGGAATGAAGCCCCTGAATCTACCACCCAGGAATCAGTAATATTTTCGAAAGAAAGAACCAAAGCATCTTGTAACACCTCACCTGTCACATTTGCTTCATGATTGTTTTCTTGCTGTGCATCTCCTTCTTTTCCCTTCCGAGATCTACAGTCTTTCTTTAGGTGTCCTTTCTTTCCACATTTCCAGCACACTATCCCCGATCTAGACTTGGATCTGCCTTTCCTTGATTTACTGCGATATCCTGAGCTCTTTCCTCTTTCCATTTTTCTTCCTCTAGACTCTGCACTCAAAGCATTTCCCGATGTCTCACTAGAGCTTTTCCTTCGCATTTCCTCACTAATGATAGCACCGACAACATCATCAAACTTTAAAGTACTAGATCGAGAAACAGAGTTACTAATGGCCATTACCAAACCATTCCAACTTTCTGGTAATGAGCACAAGAATAACAGAGCTCTAACTTCATCATCAAAGTTTACCCCTACAAAACTTAATTGACTTGTAACTGTATTAAAATCATTTAAATGGTTTGCAACAGATCCACCTTCCGACATATTCATATTAAATAACCATTTCATAAGAAATACCTTGTTTGAGGCCGAGGGTTTTTCATATAGTTTCAACAATGTCTGCATCAAACCCTCTGTCGTGGTTTCCTTCGAAATGTTGAAGGCGACTGACGCAGTAAGGCACAACCGTATTGTTCTGAGTGCCTTTCTATCGAGAAGGTTCCATTCTTCGTCTTTCATACCCGTCGGCATCTTTTTTTTTCTGCCCAATGGTAGGTATAGATCTTTCTGATACAGATAATCTTCCATCTGGATCTTCCACAGCGAGAAGTTTTGGCCGTTAAATTTCTCGACCCTAAACTTACCATCTTCCGCCATTGCTCCCACTTGAACCAGGAACCCTTCTTTCCTGCGAGTTTATCAGCCAAATAGACCTTCGGCTCTGATACCAGTTGTTAGAAAATTATATATTACGGAGCAATGGAACACATAAAATATTGCAGAAATATAAACACAGAAAACACACAAAAACAAGAGAGACACAGATATACGTGGTTCACCCAGTTTGGGCTACGTCCACCCCAAACAGCCAGTCCTTCCTTTCTATTATCCAGGAAAATGAAGAGACACAACCTACAACAAATCCACTGTAATATCCTCTGTTTTCTCTCACAGTCTCACCTCTCTATTTCTCGCTCACGGAATACACATCTATCACACAGCCTCAAATACAATACCCTCATACAAAGAGAGGGGTTGCCTTCTAGGGCAAAAAACCCTAAACTAAACATAAGTTCTACCGTCAGATCATCCACCTAATGAATGGCCCAAATTGACTAGAAATTACTATACTTTTACAAGGTAATTTTACAGCTGTTTTTAGCTTCGGGGGCGCAGCCGCCCCCCCCCCCCCGGACCCCCCCTGCAGCGAATATTTTACGAGCGGCGTTGCCGCCCCCATTTCGAACTGGGGTCCTATGTGGCGATACCTTTGAATATAGAAGATAATCAGGCTCCACACCCAACATTGAATCTTTGGGCAGAGATGAGTTAAATGGTCTCCACTACATAACTTGCATGGAAACTTAACTTTCTTTCTAGACTCATTTCTACCACCACCAGCATCATTGCCGGATTTATTTTTGTCAGCCTTCCCATCTTGACTCTTTTTCTTACCTCGTCCTTTCTTCTTCCCATTGGAATTTTGATTTCCTTTGGGGTTGGCAGATTGGACGGCATTAACCGAAGAGGGTTGGGAAGACGAAGGGTTAGACGATGTGACCTGGTTGTTAGGAGCAGTTTGCAAAGACAACTGCTACAATTGGCTCAACAGGTTCACCACATTTGTGTCTACCGATCCAACGATACCATCTGCATGGGGACCTAGCTTCGACTTGGCTATATCAACCTGAGTCTAGGGAGCATCAGGCAAGATTTTTTGTAGAATCCAAAACTGAGAATAAATCAATTCAAATTGCTGGGCCCTAAAAATAGCTTGCTCCTCATAATAGACTCCGGACAGGGAGACATCCTTAGAGATTTCAGGTTGTAAAGATTTCAAAAACCATTCGAGACGGTATTCCGAAGGAATTTCAGCTTTAATGAGCCTCTTTCTTCATCTCCATTCCTGAATGTGATCGGAAATGTGAGTTGCCGTATCTTGACGAAATTGGCCAGAAGTTCAGTTCCGGCATCATAACGAACGGGCAACTGGAAATGATTTAAGAAAATATTAGCTAAGTCGGCGAAAGATGTAAATTTGTCCCCTGGCAACTCTATATACCACTTGGCCGCATTACCAATCAAGGTGGGTTGAAAAAGTCTCAACCTAATCGAGTCATCAATAAGGGAGTTTGATGAGCACCACAAATGGAATGTGGTTACATGGTCGCTCGGGTCTTCGCCGCCCTTCCCCTCGAACTTTGGAATGTCCGAACGGAGTTTGGTTGGGACCGGAGGCTAGGCCAGATTGTATTTAATTGGATCGTTCGTTAATTTCATTAGATCTGACAAGTTCAATATTGCTAGAAAAGGAAGCCTAGGAGGACCTTGGGAATTCCACCCAGATTGGGTGGAGCTCCCAAAGTTCTGAAAGGATTGGCCTGGATTTTGGAAGGCACCAAGCTACCCAAAGTAACCAGCAGAACCAACTGAACCAAAAGGCAGACCTTGTGATCCAGCAAAACTCGGAGTTTGACCAACTTCGGCCAAAAAACCCCCATAACCGGCAAAGCTCCCTCCTAAAGGATTATAAGGAGTCGATAACCCTTGATAAGGATTCCAAGCAGAAGCTAAGGGAGGAATACTTTGAAATGAACTAACTGTGGAGTACGGCCTATTCCCTTGTTGGCCGAAAAATGGATTCCCAGTTCCCATGCCACTAACCGCAGGGTTAGTCCAACCTTGAAAAGGATTGTTGCTTTGTCCTGTAGAAGAAAAAGGCATAGATCCTATTGTTGGGTTGGAATGTGGTATATGACCACTTCCAAAAGGAAAACCCTAAAAGGAAGCCGACCCACCCATCATGGATGTGGAGGCACTAAATGGAACTGACAGAATACCCTGTGAATGGGTGCAAAATAGGAAGAATCGAGAACTAAAAGCATTGGCTTGGGAATTTCCACTCGTAGAAGGAATGGAGGTAGACCCAACTAAGGATGTGCTAACAAAAGACCCAAATAAAGATGTAGAGGGGATGGAAATAGTTCCTCCCCCTTGTACTGATGTTGAAGTCTGCATAGTTGTAGCACTTGTGGTAGAAGCCATGCTTCCAGTAGTGGCCATCGATGGTAAGTGCGTACTATGACCTGGAATTGACGGTCTATGTGTCAGAGTCCCAACGTATTGTAACACGTCTGGATAGTTAGATGGTAGAAGAGAATTCGGAGCCGCTAACGACTCTGGGAGTTCTTCTACCTCTATGTTATCTTCTGATTGAAAGAGAACTCAAGAGAATTGGCGTGTTCCTCTCTAGTTCTGCGGAAGTAACAGGCCTATGCTGAACACTAATGTCCCCGAGAGGAGGATCAATCCCCGATGTGTCAGCTGCCACGGGATGAAACCCACCGGCAGTATTACATCTGCGCCTTCCAGGAGAAGGTTCTAAACTTGGTGGTGAAAGACCACGAAGTCTTCGAGACCGTCTATGTGTTCGATCAGCCACTTTGATTTTTTTATTAAGATCTAATTAAAGACTCAAGAAAAAATGAAAGCTAGGCCAACTAAGAGCACATAGCACACACTAAAAAGTCCCTAAAAGATGTCAGCCAGTCAAACAACTTTCAAGTATTTCCGCTCCAGGTGATGAGGACCGGACACCAAAATACAAGAAAGTGAAGTAAGGAGCCTTCCGAAGATATTCTGGGATAATGACGGCCCAGTCCTACCAACGAAGGTAACAGAGGAAGTTACGCTGACCTCCTAACAACAGCCTGTGCTGGTGCAAGCCCCCAAGCTTTGCCAGGGTGCCCTCTAGTAGTATCGTTGAGAGTGATACAATGTCAACCTTAGGTGCCACGGGATTCCCCTCCGCAGCCACCTGTGTAGATCCCTAGTGGAGTCACCAATTTTGTTAAGGGATAAATTCCCCTAAGGTCTTGTGTTGATACCCTAGCAGATCGGAAGTTATCTACAAAGAAAAACACACATTCCACACAACCATGATGCTAATATAAACAAACTATACGAAGAGAGGTGCACGTGGGGGTCCTTTGTTTGGGAAGATCCAGCTAGGGTCCAAACCCTCTTGGAGTTCCTTTTAGTCCTTCAACCTACAAAAAAATCAATTCCAGAAAGCACAACAGTATATTGACCAAACAACATGAAGGAATCATCTTCATAGCATATTGAAAGGTAGTTAGTTATACAATTAAAACAACCATTCATATGTGAATCATAACATTGATATCATAAACATGAAGAAGATTCATATCAGGAACAAGACAAGTGTTTCTTTTATTATAGATAACTAAAGTACAAAAAGGAATGATTTCACCTGAGTCTTCCTTTCGCAGGCTCCAAGCGGAACCATCCTCCGGATTCGTCCAGTCTCAAGCCTTCAACAAACTCCTTCCATGACTTACTCCAAGATATCTCAAGTAGTAGAAAGACATCATAACACAAGGAAATAAGGGTTTCCTATAATGGGGGAAGTGTTGGAAGCACAAGGATCTTCAGACCTGGTCAGGGATAATCTCAGCAGAGTGATCTTTCTCTCTCTTCTCTCCTCCCTTAGGCCTTCCCATTGAAGCCTTTTTATACTTCTCCCAAAGTAGTTTTTTAGTTGGGAATTCATTGGGAATAGTTGGGAAACATGTACTAATAGGTAATCAACAAGTAAAACCCATTATCTCCGCCTGGAATTAAGGAGATTTAATTTTATTAAGTGTTTTAAGACATATACGTGGGTTGGTTATACACAGACCCGCGTACACACGTGCTTAGCTCAGGGAAATGTCGCGTATAGGGAGTAAAACACTGTTTTTTGAGTATTTGGACTAGGTCTGGAAGGAGGAGTTGCCCTAGGCCATGAGTGCAGCATCACAAACATCAAGAGTGAGATTTGGAGATATAACACTCTTGATATGTACCATCAAATTACTGAACCTTGGGTGGCAATGCTTGAGGAAGATTTCAACTAGAGATTTGAGAGAATATATGTTGTTTGGACTACAAGAATGCTTCAACTAGCCACGATGCCCTTGTCCTAAAGAAAGCATAAATAACCTTATCATGGAATCTTCATGTCTTTCCATCAATTCTCATATATGCTTCATAAATTCTAGGACATGTGGGGCAGTAGAAAAAGAGTTTCCCTCGAACTGTATAGCAAGGAGGACAAGTTTTTTGTGTGACAACCTATTATTCTATGATACATGGAAATAAAACATGCCCAGAAACTTAAGATGTGTATAAAATCATCACATGAAACTCTTATTCTATAATCTCTCATACTTCCATGTAAATTTCATTACAAAGGTGAAATATTTATAGTGTAACCTACAACTACCTTGAGCGATGTATAAGATATTCCTTTAATAAATTATGGATGGAAACTTCAACCATAATTGCACCTAGAGAAGTGAGGTGATCTTACATCCCAGTTGGAAATCCCATAGAGAAGGAAACCACCTATATCACTTTGAAATGTGATCTTCTAAATTCTCAATATAAATTTGAAAGAGTATGGGACCTGGGCGGTAATGGAAATCTTTGCTTTGACATGTATGGTTCTATGTATTCCATTTGTTTCTCTGCCTTGCTACTAAATAGTTTAGTATGTATGATTTATATATGCTAATTTTATTTGTTTTTGTGGGATGGTAGTGGCACACCAACTTGGGTTTTTCTCACAGACGCCAGCAAAGGGAGAATGTAAAGATAAGCAAGAGAAAATCACAGTTTCCAGAGAATTTACACAACATAGGTCCAAGGAGATAACATTGTCCTAATAGTTGAAACAACAACACTCAACATCCAAGAGAAATATGCTCACCCAGAGAGAGAGAGAGTAGTAGCCATTTTGTTGAAAACCAACATTATGAACCATGGGCTGGAGGAACATCACAATGGGTTTCTTTTGATTTTCCCGTAGAAGTTTGTTTGAGCTTCAGTTCTAGTCACAATCATCATTCTTAGCAACAGTTGCATTATCCTTCTCTACCATTGTCTGGGTCTAGGATTTTGCCCCTAATTAGGTCTATTTTTCCGCAGAGGAATATACCGGGCTCTCTTTATGATTCACCTTCATCCTCCTCTATCTCAAGGGAAGCTATTGCATCTAATCAATCTCCTGTTGGTGACTGTGTTGGGAGATCTATGGGATCTCTTTGCATGAGCCATTGCCATTAGCACTGTTTAGGGAAGGCATTGTAGCAAACTTCAGTACCCAATAGAAAGACATTAGCTTTTGATTCTTCCACCTATTTTATTTTCTTAATTCTTTGAAAACTCTTTGGTTGGAATTTACTCTTCATATCACTTTTCCTCTCATTGCCTAAAATCTCAACAATTTTATCCCAGGGAAGCCTCCCTTGAGCAGGAGAGAGGCAACTTAAAGTGTAAAGGAGAGAGGGTTAGGTGATAGTGGTCTCCCTCTTAGTTACATGAAAAGTTTTCTTGACCTTTAGGACTTTATGACAAACAATGAGGATTTATGTGATAAAAAGATCTATTGAAAGTGTTTCAACAATGCAATTTTGGGGCGATCTATTTTATTTTTAGATAATTGTATCGATGTAAACAATTTTGCCTCGCTGAGCACTTTTAACGTATGTATGATGATTGGTTTAGAACCCATTCATTATTCATTGATTCCAAACCCTAAATATATGATGTCAAATGAGGGCTCTTTTCAACCCTTGACAACTCTCTCCAAGCCTTTACTCCTAAGATAAGTCTCTATCCTTGCTAGAATTCTGGTACCTGTAATGACTGCTAGAAATAATTTGTTGGAATTTTAATAAATCCTCTCTCATGGCTCTTTAAATATTTCTCTGATACTTTAGATTTATAGGCAGTCTGATAAATAATAGGTCTTTAATCCTCGCTTTCGTTGCGCCACTCTAATTCCTTCAATAGGTCAGAGTGAACCTCTAATTCCTCGTTCTCTGTTTCTAGCTGTAGGGTGAAATTTGTAGCACAATTTAATTATATTTAGTTCAATATTTAGACTTGAATTATGTTTAAAATATTATTTTGACATCGGTTTTAAATACTCTGATATGTCATATACTTATACTTATTCGAAGAGTATATTTAACTATTGGATACTATCTACTTACATGTTTCAGCTCTGTTTTTCACTCTCAGACACCTTAAAAGAAAAAAGGTTTGAAACCTAATATTTAAACATTATGGACAATTTACATTATTCATCTGCAAGGAATATGAAAAGTGATAAATGAACTCGAATAGTCTTTGTGAATCCCAAAGGCCTCTTAAAAAAATAAAACTCAAAAACTAAAAGTCACATAATATTATATTATATTTGAATCTTTGTATCTGTTTAAGACTTATCCTTCCATTTATGCCTGCCCGACACTTTCCTTATCCAGCATGATCTCAAGGACTCTATAAAAATTAAACATTTTGTAGAGTCCAAGAACAAAGTAGCAATTGAATGCCTTTAATATAAAATTTCAGGCACATTTATCTCATACACCTTAACTTTTGAACTTTGAAAATGGTGGAGGCTCTCTCACAGGTTTTTGAGTTTCCAGACTATTTGATTGAAGAGATGTTGACATGTGTACCAACAGAATATATCTAGAAACTGGGCACCCTCCACGAGGAATGGAACAAAATTCCATGGTTGATCGCAGGTGATGTGGACAACAATCAAGATTGTTGGACATACTCCACCCACTCAGGAAAATGGCAGAGCACCCCTCTATCCCTTCCCTTCATGAAATTTTATCGAGAAGATGCAAAGCAATTTCCTGCTCCCTTTAGTTCCCTGGCATCAACCACAGGCTTGTTCTTGTTTCAAAGAAATGTCAACCGCTCCAAATATAGTTTTAAATTTTGGAGAAGGCATTTATTTTAACAAGTGCATATTCTGAAATATTTGAGAACTTTCAATTACACCATCAAATTTTCAAAAATTCTCTTTTTCAAATTTGGATTTTGAAATATTTTAGAGATCCAAAGTATATCATCAAATTTTCAAGAATTCTTTTTTCTTGATACAAATTCTGAAATATGTCGAAAATGTTCAGTACACCATAGGAGTTAAACTTCCTCCAAATAGTTTTCTGAACATCATGGCTGGCTAAGACTTGGTTTCCATAGGAGCTGCAATAATGCTACAATAATTTCCCCATAGGAGCTATCCAAAGTGGAATTTGGCCCTAGTTGTCAATTTTAACAAGTATTTACATGGTTGAAACAATTTCAAGATGCACAAATGTTTGTCCTATCTAACTTAATAATGGGCATTTTTAGAAAAGCATTTGAAATCCTAGTTACAAATCATGTTAATATTATGAATTAAAAATAGTTGTACAATGTTTTTCCGAGTTCTGGTGCAACAATAAATCAACTCTCAAATTTGTTTTAGTAATATGTTTTATTTATGGCTTTAGTTCATTTGAGGAATCCACGAATAGTACATTTTGAATAAGTGTTTCATCCAAATAGTAATATTTCTTCATGTTTTTTGGAGCTTTGAATTGAAATTTCATACTTTGCTTCCTTGCTCTTTTTTTTTTACAATAACTAATATCCTTGTGGAATTTTACTTACTTTTTCATTTATTTATGTGGAAAAAAAGATGGAGTTGTTTTATAAAATTGCTACCGGTGAAGAAAATTCTATCATTGGCATGGTCAAGTGTCGAAAAGGTTGTACATTTGCTGAAATTCGTGATGAAATTGTGGATGATGAAATCGTTGGATACCCTTTTGATTTTATCCAGGATGGAATAGGTTTAAATCCAAAGCAAGAGAAAAAATGGAAAGTTTGTACAACACTTGTAGGCATCAAGAGGAAACTAGGCACATTTGATGTGGAAGAACAATGTTCAAATGTAGTGAAAACAATACCAATCTTTGAAAACATTGAAGTGAATGTGGAGGGACCTATGCATAAACAACCAAGAGTTGAAAATATGTCTTTTTCAATGGAACAAGCCATATTTGTTGATCCTAGTGTATTGGCATCTTGGGGAAAAAAAGGCTAATGGAAGAGTTTGTCAATGAGAAAATTACTCTCAAAGTATATTCAGAAAAGGGAGAATCTAAAATAAAGATCAATTGTGAAATTTGTGGCATTGATTATAGAACAGGTGATGTATCCTTTGCAGCACAAACAACACACAACTTCAAAAACCATCATATGAAAACAGGGTCCCATCAACAACACCTATCAATGCCAAGTGGTAGCTAAATGCCTTCATGTAACGAAGTACAACAGACAACGATGGTTGGAGATCAATTTAATATTGAGCAAGCAATCAACAAGACACAAGAGCCTAATTTGTTCAAGGTGGTGGAAGCAACACTTGCAGACTATAAGGACATGAAAAAAGTGAGAATGGAATGTACACGATGCAATAAATGGTTTTGCTTAGTGCCGAAAAGTGCTAATATTATCAGTTCTCTAAATGAACACATGAAATCAAAGAAGCACAATGTTACTACTACAAATGAGGGTTCATATGAGGATATTGGGTTGAGGAGTGGCACAGTTGGGAGACCTAAAAATCCTACCAATGATAAGTCCCAACAAAGTTTGACTAGGTTCTTGGTCCCATTATCATCATCAGTATTTCATAGGGGTTCTACAAGTGCAGATCCTTCTACTTCAGGTATGTTAATTAACAACTTAGACTAAACTTGAATATGAATTTGTATATTATTTTATTTATCTTACTTCAAATTTATTTGTTTGTTGTCATCTTATTACAACTCAATTATCTCCCTTGTTACTACAATGTTGGGGGTATTGGTATCCTTATATTGATAGAAATGGGGAGAGATTGGAAACAAAGGTCCTAATGGATGATCAAAGGGGTGGAAAATTATGGGCCATAGAGAAGCATACCAAGATCATGTTATGTTATGAGGGTATTGAATGTCGTATTGATGGTACATATAGGCATATTCATTGCCAGAGGAATTCTGAAATAGGGATCCCATTTGATTCATTAACATGCAAATTTTGTAAGTTGGTTCCAGAATGTGATGACTTCAGGATGCGATTATATCGTGAATCAATGTGCACCAATAAAAGAAGTGAACGAGATACAGGAAAAGGTAGAAGACTCGACTATTTGACTCACAATGAATTGAAGAATGCTGCAAGGGTTACAAATGCTAACCATAGATCAACAATGCGATCTCTTTGGTGGGACAAGACAAAGGTTGCTACACTCTCTATTAGAATGAGATCCCTAAAGGAAAATTTGTTTAAATCAATAGAAAGGAAGGATGTCTTTAGGATTTGCAAGGATGTGTGCAAGGCACATAAGCAAGGAAAATTATAAGGTAAAGATGTAGTTTGGGAATTTGTCAAGGATATTTTTCATAACTTGATGCATGCAAAAGCAGGGAGAAGGTATAGTACATCCAAAAAATCCCTTTATGAGATGATCAAGTTATGAGGAGGCCCTAGATTACATAGTTTTATTAGCTTGAGTCTAGATGGTCCTTCAATATCTACGACTTTAAGGCTAGTTAGGATATATCCCAGGGGAGCACAAGCATATTTTTGAGGCGGTCGGAAAATTTTACGCTTCTTATAAAGCCAAGCATAGTATAGATGGCCCAATTCCTGTGTTGCTCACTGAAGATGAAACAGTTGTGAAAAAATATGTTAGGTGGGTAGCAAAAAGTAATACACTAGTGGAGTTTTGTGGTACAAAAGAACATAAATGCCATTCACATTTCTTGGTGAGAGTTGGTGACAGAGTTGTAGGCTATGAGATTATAATAGATTCTTTTAAGAACAATGTTATTGGCCATTACGCACGTGTTATTATTGCAAACCCTTTACATGAAAGGCTTCCTCGTTTGGTTGTGGTTGTTCATCCAACATGCAATAGGTTCAAAGCAATTTTTTTTTATCAACAATGGGAAAAGGTAGAATCTATGTGGAAGAAACACGTGGAAAATAATTTGGGACCCATTGTTGGTCATTCCTTGGATGGGGATAGCAAAAAAAGAAAACTTATGTTGAAGGATTATTCTTCAACATCAAGTCTTCGATATCAAACTCCTTGGGAAGGGTGGAGGCTAACCGGGTTGTATAATGGTTGCAATGTAACAGGATTGCATGACCAGGATTACATGCGCAACGGCAAAAAGCTAGTGAATCCTTTGTTTAGTGGTCGACGAGAATTGGTTTTAGGAAATGATTACATAAGTTTTGGTCATGTCAGAATGGTTTATCACACTTTTAAAGTGGATGATCACAAGCTTAAGGGTGAAGATATAGAGAGGATGGATCGACAAAATTGGGGATCCGCACAATGCATTGCTTCAAGGCATGTTCAGAGGTGTTTGAAAGAGTTGAGAAGTACACCAAGTGGAAAGTTAGAGAGGACACTAGCTACAGAGACTTATCTAATGATTGTTGCTGACTACATTGACATATTTATGTCTCATAGTTTGAGCCTTTGGGAAAGGGTGCGAAATGCTTCACGAGTTCATCATTTCTTCACATTATGGTTATGTTGGGTACAGAAACAATCTCATACTAATGTAAACATAAATTTCATCAACAGAGAAGCATATCAAGATGTGAAAATTTCTTGCCATTTTGCAGTTCTGTTGATGAGATTGTTTCGAGATCAGTACTCTAACTTTCCATGTGTTTTGCACTTGACTGGGTCAGATGTATGTGGGAACTTCTTTAGTAAAGTTGGTGGGATGGTTGGAGTGGAGAGGACCTATGATTTCACTGACTTGCTTCATGTTGTTGGAACCCTTAATAGAGTTGCTAAAGAAGAATCAAATCCCCAAGGGCTTCATTTTAATAAATATCATAAGAAGCAAGAAATAATTTGGAATCGATTGCACCAAGAAACAATACAAAACATTGATATATTGTCGCAATATGATTCAATATCCACAGTCGTTAAAATTGTAGAAGCCCTTAAGATTGGATTGAAGGATGCACAAGACATTTTATCAACTTTTGGAATGCAACCAGAAAATTACACTCAATCTTCTTGGTGGGTTAAACCATGGACATAGGAACAAAGTTATCCAACATTCCAAATTGTGGATGAAGTAGTTGATGCTTCTCCACTGAGTTGTTCCAACTCTATATTCCAATCTTCATCATCATTGGTACAGAATGAAAGTGAATTGCAAATAATGGAAAGTGAGTGGCAACACGAATTGGATGAAATTTTAGATTCCATTGATGAAAATGGAAGCAAAACGATAAAGCCAGTCGTGGATCTTGATGGTAAGGATATTTTTAAAGGATGTTTGGTTAGTTAGTTGAATGGAAATCCAACATTACTGAAAGATAGGTTGACAAAAGTGAGAAATGGGGTCTACTTTAGGCAAGATGGGAAGGCTCCACAAAAGGGTGTTTCAATTGGCTTTGGACTTGGATCAGATTGTGGGGTGTTGTTTGAAAGCAACTCGATTCCCCCCACTGAACATACTGCAAGAAAAGGTGTTCCTCGAAGTACAAAACAAGGTGTTTCTTGTGGAACGTGGTACATTGGAAGGGTTCAAAGAATACAGAAGATGGTAATAGGGTGTTTGATTACCATAATGACATTGACCTTTTGGATAGATTAGAAGGCATCGAGCTTCAATTATATTGCTATAGTAGAATAAAGGGGAAACACGTGTATAAGTATGATTTGACAGATCATGCATTTGTACAGCTTGAATCTATTATAGCAATCGAAAACTTATCATACAATGCTAGGAATGATACATACAAATTAGAAGAATGTGATTACAAGGTTTTTTCAAATTTTGTGAAAAATTTGAACAAGGTAAATTTTCAAAACATTCTACTTTCTCTTTCCTTATGTATTTCCATATGTTGGATCATTTATAAATAATTACTGGTTGTATTTTTTTTTATTTGTTTGTATGAATCTGATGTTAATTTTGTACTTTTTGTTTTTAGGTCTAGTGAATAGCTCAAATGGTGAATGTTCAGGACGTGGTTCGAGATAACTAAACCTTTTTTTCTACCTTCCTTTTTGTGTAAGTTTCTTTCACTATTCATTCATCCTTTTGTAGTTGTGTTTCATTCAAATATTAATTTGGTCCCTCTGAAGTTGGTCCATTTAATCATGAAAAACAAGAAGAGGTGGTTCCTTTTTCATGAATATGTTTTAAGGATAAGTATGTGGTTTTTCTCACTAATGTTAACATTTTCCTTGAATTTTTAGATTAATGGTTTGCTTGCTAGAAAGGATATCAAGGATTTGATGGCACAAGCTTCAGTCATGATGGTTTTTGCTCACTCAAGTCAACAAATTTACACCATAGCAATGTCTAGCACATGAAGTGCATTTTATTTTGTATGTTTATGTGGTAGTTGGCTTTCCTATTATTTAAATTGGACATATAAATCAAAGTTTGTAGTTCAAATGTGCCATCAAAGTCTTTTTGGAGGTATTTATGTTTTGGCCATCTGCGTGGGGTCTACAACAGTTAAATTACATTTGGTTATTACTGTCAATTGAGTCCTCAATCATTTTTAGGCATTTCCTTTCAGTGCTTTTACTAAACGACACTAACATTAATTACTATCTGTAAAGGCTTTTGGACATGTGATGGTAGTTTTGTTTTTAAATTATTTGCAACTTTATTGAGATATGTGCTTCTGGTAGATTGTTTGGGTGATGGCACTTTGCTTTCTTATTTTTGCCTACATTGATATACATGTGTTTGATGCGCCTTGCAATGTGTTCGTATGATCCAAGGGCTATTTTAAGCTGAATGGTATCTGATTTTTTGCAACTTTTGGATTGAAAAGAATTTGATAGGGTGAATGGTATGCAAATTTTAATTGATTTTATTTTTCCAAAAGAATGCATATGTTTCTATTTCATGTTTTGGAAAAGGAAAATACATAGCAAAGTACTTATAACATGACATATCACCTCCAAAAAGGAAAATAAGGCCACTTGGTGGCCACTTTTCACAAATTTTTATACAGAATATACCTATGATCTCTCCTGGGAACATAACTAGAAGAAAAAATATGTGTTGTTGAGTGAGGCAGGTTGTCAATGGGAGGTGATGTAGAGCTAGTTCCCAGTTTTCCGTTGCTTATTGGTCTCTCCATTATCCCATAATCTCCAAGATGGCTGGTAAGATTTTAGAATTCTTGAATTTATGTTTAAGGTTAGGATCACGCTCAGTTATGGCTTCCTTATCAATTTTGGAGGGGTTTGATTGTTCAATAGTTAATGAATACTTTGTGTTTGTATTTTCAGCAAACCAAAATTGGAATCGAAAATAGGGTGGCGAAGCCCAATAGGCCCATGGCTAGCAAAGGTATTTTACAGTATTCTATTGTCTAAAAGGATTGGAATCTAACCCTTAGACTATAACACATTCTTCTTGTATATGTTCAACCACTTATCAATTTATCTTATTTATGGGTACGATGTGATTATGTTACAAGAGATACAGTGTTCTTACGTTATAAACAAAATATATTTATATGGGTTTATTTTGCAGGCTCTATACAAACATTCATGCTTTGAAGCCCAAATTGAAAAGTAAAGTGGCAATTTCAGAGTCTATTGCTTTAAATGAAGGCCAAAGAAATACCCTCGTGACCTCTCCTACTCCACTTCTACCATTCCAAACAAATATGAGAATAATATTCAAGATCCAAGCATAAATGTCGCTTCAACAGAAGCTATAGGAGTTGGTGCATCAACATTTCACAAGAAGAAGGATCTAGCTTCTACAAGAGTGCACATTGATAAGAAAAATCTAGATTCAATTTAGGAGGGCATGGTAGATTCTGAATTGTATGATATGTACTTTTCAACTATAACAGATAAATATTCTAACACCAAGCTTTGTAATGTGTCTTAACAGTGGTATTAGGTTTTTCACAATAGTCATAGGTTTTCTCTATTGCTTTTGCAAAGCTTTTTCTAACCAGTGCTTAACAAGCTGACTTGGCTCTAGGTCTATGGAGTTGTTTCATAGATTCAATTTATTCTAGCAAGATGATATGCGGGCGTTTGTTGTAGCGGTTTCTTTTGGACTACAGGGGCCATCTACAACCTCTTTGTTGATGCATTTCTAGTTTAATGATGGATTGCAGTCAGCGTTATTTTGGTTATATGCACCTTTACTTGTTATATATATGAGAAACTTTGAATATTTGTGTATAACAATTTAGATTCATATTGATGTACATGAATATTTACATTTTTTTAAATGATTATTTATGTAATTTTTGGTTCACTGGTCTTTTGGTTTGGTTTTTCTCTGATTATTAGTTTTGGGGTCAACTGGTTTGATGACTGGTCCAATTTTGATAACATTGGTTCATTTTCCATTGATCATTTTTAGTTTTAACTTTTGAGTCTTTATTTTTGATACTAATGACCTTAGACCAAGTCTTTGACTCATCACCTTTTACTATTTCTTAGTTTGAGTAATTTCAATTTACTAGTCTAATATTTAGACTTTAGTATCTACTATTGAAAACCCTTCTCTTTACCAAGTCATCTTGTTCAAAGTTTCATCATCCTTCTCTTTATTGACATCATGGATTAACTGCTCAGAAACCCCTGAGGTTATATCTGTGTTTTCCTGTTCTATAGCCACAACTTTCAACACCTTGAATTTTAGGCTAGGCAACCCAGCCTTAAGGTATTTAAGAACCCGTCTCAATCCCTCATCTCCCACATTTGCATCATAATTTTTCTGTGTCAGTGTCTGAGTCTTCAGTAGCTTTAGGTGATACTGAAAAGGAAGCATCTGTAGATTGTCCATTCTGCTGCAAGTAGATGTGAAGTAGATCACTTGCTCCTTGTATTTCTGATCACTGTCTTTTGTTACGAAAATTTCAAACAAAGGAATGCCTGGAGCTCCTACAGCGAGATGCCTTGCATTGTAACCCTTGGGAACAAATATCTCATGTTGAGAATCAATATGGACGGTTCTGCCATATGGATCATTTGCACCCTCTGCCAAACCAGCCCACCATCTAATGTCATGTTTAATCAGTCCTTGTAAACCTAGAGTACAATGATCATGTGATGGCACCAATATAGGATCTAAAGTGCATGAATAGTTCCCTGAAACGGAATTAACCCAATTTAAAGAAGTGGAATATTTATCAATAATGTGTAATGACTGGATTTAGCCTCCTATTTCCTCTGAATACGGATGAAATCTTCCTTTCACCATATAATTTCTTCGCAACACCTCGAATCTGGTTCAGAATCCCAGAATTGTGGAAACAACAGAGCCCACCCAATGCAAGAGTTTGATTGGGTTGCAGTTAACAGGATAAACTAAACCATGAGAGGTAGAAAGAAGCAGTGGTTTCTTTGATGATCTATGTTGTGATTTGGAGTGTGGTCGAGAACTAGTAGACTTGGGAGATAATTGGAGATTTGCAAACCGTCATAGTAATAATCCTATATAAAATATTGAGAGCAAGTGCAACCTTAAACACCAATTATTTTTTTCCCATATAAATAATTTTTAACAAAAATCTGTATGTGATAACAAGTCTGAGGTAAGGTTTCAGGGCCACAAGTGCAACATTGCATGGAGGACTATTTGAAGGATGAGAGGCCTATTGTAGGGCCTTCTCTTCAAGTTGCAGGTGCACAGAGACTAGCGCAGGTGGAGAAAAGGGTGTTAGCCCTTCAACAAAGTTTGCAGCTCTTCATGTAGCAAAATCGTGGGTTGTAGGGTGCCTTGTGTAGGTTTCCAAAGACTAAAACAATGACTGGGAAGGCTATAGGGGTCTATTTTACAACTACAACAAAATAAATTAGAGTTTTCAGAATCTATTAGCTCAAAATTATGTTTTCAACTTCTGCTTAAATTAGAGGCAACTAAGTTGGACTAAATCTTGCATTTTATAGGCAACTAAGTTAGACTAGAGTTAATCAAAACCTTTTTAGCATGGAATTTTGTTTCAAACTTCTGTTTGTATTAGATACAACAAAGTTTGATCAAATGCTGCATATTTATGTTGTCTCAGAGTAATTTCAGAGGTTCGAAAGAAAATTGTGTGCCTTCTCTTCAATTGATTCTGCCATAGCTATTTATTGCAACTTATTGTGACATATTGGTAAAATGATCATTATTCTGATAAATAATTTGTGTTTCTAGAATCGATAACTACTGCAAAATTATCTTTGGACATGTCAGTAGTTTAACAATTTCATGTAGCAAAATCAGGGACAACTGGTTTAGCTTTGAAGATTCTATAATATATGTCATGGAAGGTGATGTGAGTCCTACTGGTATTGCCCAACTTGAGCTTCCAAGGTAATAAGCAGATTCCTACACTTGTGCTTTTAGAAGTCCTCCAACCTCATTGGCCTTTTATAACCTCTAGTCTACAAGTTTTCCATAGAAGCTTTGGGATATTTGTAATCATGGTTGTATATAGAAAAATGGTTGTTCTTTATTCTAATCTTGACACTGAGAAGACAATATTAATTGAAGTGTTATACAATAATATTAACTGAAGTATTTATATAAACAACTGGCTTAATGCCTTGGGAAATAATATTGAAAGGATCACTTTCAATTTTTGGCAAAGCTTTTCTCCTATCATTTCCTCCTTGGATATTTAAGCCCGTCTTGTGAGCACCTCTATTCATGTAATCATTATATAAAATCGAAAGTCCCATATCATGCTTTTCAATTGATTTTGGAATTATAGATGTTTTCTCTAGCATAATTGTCTAAATGGATGTTCTTTAGCAGGTCATTTTTGTAAATTTGATCTTGCATAGGTTGCTTCGTTATAAGGTGATAAGGATCTTGGTTCTTGGTGTTCAAGACACTACTTTAATATTGTTTAGCTTAAATTTTCAAGTGATTCTCTAATTATAGAAATTCCAGGGTCATTCCTATTTCAAGGAAGTGATATTAGTTCTTAATATTGTTTCTAGGGTCATTTCTATTTCCTATATGATGTTAGTTCCATTGTAACCACTCATTATTTAAAATAGACCTTAAGGAGAAATCCATTATATCTAGCTTGAGTGGGCCTAATGGTTAAGAGCATGTGTTTCCTCCTAAGAGGTCACAGGTTCAAAACCAGAGGGGGTAGAGTATGTATACCTTCATTGACTTAGCGGTCAAATCACTGTGTGGAGGTGGGTCCCTTGTCGCACAAGTAAGGGGGTCTCATACACCAATGTCGTCTCTGGCTTGGTTGTGACCTTAAAATTGGATAATTAAAATATCCTCTAGAAATTTTAGAATTGTATTTCAAAGGTATGAGAGTGCAAGGAAGCCTTGTCTTCAGTGAGGTGCATGATAAGGTAATGATTTCCTTCAACATGTAGAAAATCTTGTAAGCATTTGGAGGTTTAATTTGGAATACATCATTGTTTTGAGCTGGCCAAATGGAGCGGATCACCTCTAGAACAAATATTGTCTTATGTTCTAGTTGTAGTCCATTCATTTAATGCCTATGTGTTATCTCCAATCCATTGTTGCATTTTACATAGTCTATGAGTGATAGCCCATATCTCATTGGTGAGATGATAGTGAATCAAAAGGTGATTTCATGCTTTCGTGTTATTCCCTTAAGAGCGCATGTGTTGGGACTTGTCCATCCTCTTCTTCTAAGCATGTCTAGGTTGGGATTGCACCCTTGATTTGAGATTTGGGGCCCCAACCTTGGTTGTAGATAGTTTTCTTGCATCTAGAGGGTCTAGACTTGTGCTTGAACACCTTATTTGGTACAAACCTATTCATGAAGATTCATCAATTGGTTTTTCATCATCATATAGATCAATTTATATGTTATTTTATATACATGCACATAATCAATCTTCCTAAAACACGGTTGATCTTTGTGTGTCTTAGACCATTAAATGCCACAAATCATAGTTAGATGTGCTTGAGTGTGGGTTAAGTAATTGCATTGTGGGAGAACTAATATGCATTTACAATGTATATCAAAAGAAGAAAGGTGAAACTAATATGCATTTACAATGTATATCAAAAGAAGAAAGGTGCATTGTAGAATGCATGTGGGGTCATAAGAGAGGCATCATGTCACTATACAAAGGATATAAAAATAAAAGGGTATAAAAAATGTGAACAAAAAAATGGATACATACAATATTTAGTGAAAATAGGGGTTTTTTAAATTGGGAAGGTGTATTGGATTTATATTGGTAGGGGGTTAAATAATGTGATTTTTAGAGGTATTTTCCAATATGTAGTCAAATTAAGGGTATTGTTTAGTATGCCACGAATGCACGTGCTATGTTAGAGGTTCAGAAGAAGCTTAATTCTTTGATAGAAGAAGAGCAAACCTATTTTAAGAGAGAGTTACTCTATTGCAGTAATGAAGAGAACAACATGTAATGCTAAACCATACCATAACCTAATTAACAAATTTAAACAGCTATGCTAAGCAGAATTTCTAAAACAATCACTAACCTAATGCTGCTACCTAAGTTGTATAGGTAAAGAGCATTAAACTATACTAAGGTGTAAGCAAAGAAACCTAAGCTAAATCTAGTTTCAAGCAGAAGAGCAATTGGAGGTCGAAATTAATGAAAGGAGGACGTAAGGACACAGTAGTGCGTAGGGACCGTTGGATCTATCAACGAGCAAAAGATGGACAATGGAGATCTTATCACGGGGGCTTAAGTGATTAAATGAATGAACAGGGTTAATGAAGTAGATGAACGACGGAGATTGTATCACGAGGGATTAAGTGAAGAGATGGGCGGACAGGGTAAGGAAGCAGATGAATGGTGGAGATCTTATCGCGAAGGCCTAAGTGACTAGATGGATGAATAGGGTGAACACACAGGATGAACGACTGAGGTCTTATCGCGGAGGTTAAGTCAAGAGATGGACGAACGAGGTAACGAGGCGATGAACGATTGAGATCTTATCATGCAGATTAAGTCAAGAGATGGACGGACAAGATTAACCAAAGGATGGACGACGAAGATCATATCGCAGGAAAACGAAACATGCGGAAATGATGGAGTGGGTTTCTAAGGTGGTAAGTAGTTTCTTGCGTGCCCTCAAGGTCATAAGCGGAATTCTGAAATTTCACGCGATTAGCCTTACTACGCGACACATAGCACAAGAAAACCAATTTTCTTGCGTGCTCTCGGGTAGATAACGGTCATGCAATAATTTGCGCGAGATTGCGCGATAACCGTTGGATCAGGCAGGGCTGATCAATGGTGGAGATCGACCAAGCTAGTTGCCGATCAGGTGACTCGATAGTCGTCAGATTAGGCAAGGTAGATCGGTGGTGGGGGTTTAAAGCGCATAAAGTGTTGAGGTGACGCGAGAGCTATCAGATCAAGAGACATATTGACCGTGGAGATTAAAGCGCATAAAGTAAGTGGAAGACTTCATGCGAGGTAGCAGTTGGAGAAAATAATGAATCGGACGGTGATTGTGAAGGTTTGTTGTGGATCGGACAGCGAGGAAGTGATGCATGAAGAACGTGTTGAAGGAGGTTTCAAAGGAAAACGACAGAAAAACCAGTGAGGGTGAACAAATAACTGCATCAAACAACAAACTCCATAGCTCATGCGAGAACCAGAAACCTGTGTTTTTGGGGTTTTTGAAGGGTCTCTTCCTCAAGTCATGGTCCCAGAGGGAGGAGATGAGGCCGAGACACCTGCGCACAACCTTATGGTGATATTTTCTCCTAGCTAACCTATAAACTGAAAGAAGGCACAAATGGAAGTAAACTACAGTAAATGCAGCTACTGAAGCAAATGAACAGAAAAACCATGAATAATCTACGCTATACTGCTGTAATGAAAATGAATCTACTTAAGCAAATAAAACAGAAAACCATGAATCTACTTAAGCAAATGAACAGAAAACCATGAAACTACTTAAGCAAATGAACAAAACCATAAATCTATGCTAGCATATATGTACAATAAAGAGGAGCTTTGGTCTCTCGGGTCGGGCCCTAACCCAAGAGCTTCAGCCCTCTGAGTTAACTTAGTGCTGGCTTAAAACATAACTCATTCTCATTATGAAAACCATGGATTACAGAACAATTGTCACAAGTCTCTTGCAACTCAAAATTAAAGTAGAGTTTTACAATGAAAGTCTGAATCCTACTGAGGTCCTAAGCCTCTCCACTTATACATCCGAAGTCTCTAATGAGGGGTATGGAGAAATATTCGATTGGAGGGGTAGTAAATGAGGAGGATTTACCTCCTATAATTACTCTCCCTTGTCCCATTCGAGTTTTACCAAGGTCTTTGCCATAGTTCCTTGATTTTATCCTTTATACCTACATTTTTCCTTGCTTTTATCCTTTAGTCCTGCACTACATGCACATTAGACCACAAAGCAACATATCCAACTCTAACTCATCTCATAAACAAAATATAATCAAAAGTATGTAATACTTTGTGAGAATAGTTGGTTTGACTAAGCTAGGAGGTGAATTAAGGCCAATTAAGGCCCATATAATCACCCAATGATGAGGCTCATCATCACCCCCCTACTGAAAGTGTTGTTCATCCTCTGAGCAACTTAGTTAATGTCCATGTTCTTCATGGCTCTGGTAGCCTCTCTGACATCCCATGCTTCTGTTGTGGTCTCTTCTTCTTGTTTATAGAAGTCTGCTTTCCTTCTACTTCTTCCCACTGCCTCTTTTCCTCTTCTTCTTTTATCCCTTCTAGCATCCCTAGGAGTAGTGGTGGACTAAGTTTTAGGCCTATCCCATTGACCTTCAACCTTTGCATTGATTTCTTATACATAGGTGTCATGTTGAATGCCTCTCTCAACCTTTAAGGGGAGTGATATTCTCTAACCTTCAAGCTGTGTGGCAATATTTTCCATCTCCTTTAGTAGGCATGTATATTATCATCTCTTAGCAGCCTAAACATATCCTCAAAATGTGAAATTGCTTGCTCTTGGGCAGCAATATATCTAGGTACCAGCTGAGGGTCATTTGCAATTAGATTATGGGGGTTGATTAGGGCCATGGGATTTGATTGTTCAACTCTGATGAAAAGAGGCTCATTTTTCTCTCTGGCCAATATTCTTTTCATCTTTGTGGCCCTTGACTTCTCATGGTTCATCGGTGATGCCAAGGCCATTAATTGTAGATCTCCTAGCTATGCATTAGGATCCCAAATATTCATGTATGTGAGGGCCATGTTGTGCAAGTAAAACTTAGCCATTTTGGCCCTATCCTCTAGTGCACTTTGATCACAAAGATCAATAAACTGCCTGCAATCCTAAAATGGCACGGCGCCCCTTTGTGCTAGTATTTTAATCTGAAATTGCAGCCATTGTTCTCTGAGGTAAAGAGCATAGGATTTAGCTAGCATCCTACACTGGATGGCCTCCAAGGAGAGGCTGACCATATATGCTAGTTGGTTTTCCTTTTCCTGCAATTGTCCTCTCTGTTTTTCTTATCTTCTTCCTTTTGCTATTCCTTCTCATCTCCATCAATTTCTTCCTTTGTTTCCTCGTGTTTTCTTTCATCATGTTCCTCTGTATTAGTTTCTTCTTCATCCATCTCATCCCCATCTAGCTCTATATCTTATTTTTCTTGTTTTTGCCTCCTCCTCACTGAAAAAAGGACTAACATCATAGGTGAGGGTTTTGATGTCATCCTCTGCTGGTAAGTCTCTGAAGTCTGACCATGTGATAGGGATGAAACAAATATATAAGAAGAACATAAGAAATTTAATAAGAACATAATAATATCACAAGTAGTTATCAACATAAGAAAATATTCTTCCTTTCTGGTTTTCTAACACCATGATGAGAGAGAGGAATCAAATAAATATGAATTAGGGGATGACCCCTAATTTTCCATGTAAGTCATCATGTGGGGTCCCAAAGTGGGTTTGGGACACATTTGCTGGTCTTATGGGTCTCTAAATGAAAGAATAGCTTGTACAATGCTCCAAGTGAGGGCTCTGATGATGGTGCCCGCCCTCCCATTTCTCAAGGGTGAGATAAACCTCCTTTGGGTCTTGGATCAACTTCAATAATAATACCAATTCCGCTGGGTCATGCTGATTTAAGTGCATGATCTTGCAAATAATGTGGGGCAATGAATAAACTGTTGAAGGTGTTGACGGTGCCCATGGCATGAAATTATGCTAACACACCTGATGCAGTCTCATGGCTCTCAATGCATCCCTTACAAATGTCAATATGATACTTTGGTGGGCTTGGGCCTTGGTTAAGTTTCCCAACCCATGATGAGACCACCTTCCAATTACATATAAGATCCAATGCACGTTCTCACCATCAAGTGTTGAAAATGCAACAAGAAAATTCTAATTTATTTTGTCCTTGAATAAAATTAGGAATTAAATTGTAATTCCACATTTCATGACAGCTTGAAATAGCTAAATAAGTTAATTTGACTTAGTTGGCTCAGTTAATTCAAGTTGAGGGTCTAACTAGATTCATTTTGAGTGTCTCCTACTTTTTAGGAGCCCTGGTTGAGTTTATTTTGAGTTGTAATTATTTAATTCAGTTTAACTGAGTTAAATTCAGTTAAACTAGTTCCAACTGATGGAGAAATTAGTGGGAGATCCAGTAGTGGGGTGTAACCTGGAGTGATCAACCAGTAAATTGAAGATTCACTCATAATTAACTCATGCATGTCAGATCAAAGAAAGACCCAGTTGAGATTGGAGTTCAGGGACAATGTATTATCAATGGTATAATCATCTGAATTGTACAGGTGGTGCATGCAATAAGAGGAAGGCCTATGAGGATTGTGTAATTCATATTTATGGAATTTCCCAATCAAATATGGCCTAATTCCCTAAGAAAGTGTGCAAAGAAATAGGAGCTTGGAAGTCAACAAAATTGGCTAGTATTAGCTTGAGTTTGTCTGGGAAGGAGTGAGATAGATAGAGATAGTGCTGAGGTTGCTCAAGCTTGAGCAAAAAATTGTAATATTCTCATATTTTCTTATTAATGTAATATACAAATAGTAAGGGTTATTATCTTTGGCTTTCCCTAGAAAATTTTTGTATTATGTGTGATTGAATTCTTTCCTTTTATGCTTCGTGTTTTCATCCATCGATTATTGTTTCTAATGATGAGTAGAGTAGATTCAAGTCAATTGTTTTAGCATATTACAATCTGCAATTTGAATCTAGAAGGAATTTCTAAATGATATGGGAGTTGAAATCACTATAGAAGAGGAGAATACGAGTTTGTCTTTTGCAGGAAAAATTGAATTTGTAGTATCATATTTTAGAGCGAGCAAGATGTCGTTCTACGGATTGAGGTTCGAATATGTCCTTTAGGGTAGTTTGAACTACATTGCTTGGAAGGAAAGGATGGAGGTAGTGTTAGAAGACAACATGTTTAAGGAACTCATAGACAAAGATATTCCTAAGCCAGGTGATGTTTAGGATCTGGAAGAGTGGAGAAAGTGTGTGGCAAAGGAGAGAAGGATTATCCTAGAAGGAGTTTGATATCATATTTTCTCGAACCTCCATGGTAAGGAAAATCCATTTGTAATGTGGAAGGCCTTGACAAACCTGTTTCAAAACAAAAATGACCACAGGAAGTTGGCATTGAAGGACAAGCTCAGAAATATCAAGATTGAGAAGTGTGACACAATACCGAAGTACTTGAACAAGTTCACCCAATGTTAGGATGATCTTGGAAGTGTCGGTGTTATAATTGTTGAAGACGATCTGGTGAGCCTTTCTAGGCCTTCCCAAAAGCTGGCATAGCTACCAGGACTCCATTAATGGGAGGGAGAAGCTACCAGAGTGGGAGAGATTGTGGTCTAACTTGGTACAAGAAGAGATTTGGCGGAACACCACAGATGGATCCTCATCCAAGAATGATGATGACGAGAATTGTGCCTTAGCTGGAAAGGCAAAGAAAGGAAAGGGGAAGTCATCCCATTCCAAATCAAATTCTAGTTAAGGTGGCAAGAAGAAGGACATGTTGAAGATTAAATCTTTCCACTATCACGAGCTGGGACACTATGCCACAAAGTGTCCGCACAAGAAGGCCAGTAAAAATCCCTCAGGAGGAGTGGAAGGTGAAGCTCTTTCTTCACAATTCGAGTTGCTTTTCACCCTCATCACTTGCATGGTGACATCGGTGATGGGTAGTGTGTGGTACCAGGATAGTATAGCCTCATTTCATATGACTGATAACAAAGAGTTATTCAGTGACTTGGAGGAGAAGGACATCCATATGCACATCGACACGGGAAATGATGGGAGGTATAGTGCGACCGATAACTGTACTGTTACCTTTTAGAGGGAGTTTGGTTCTCCTCTCACATTAAAAGATGTCATGTATGTTCTGTGTTGGAAGAATAATTTGGTTTCATTTTCCATGTTAGAGGATCGTGGCTACGATGTGAAATTTAGCAAGGGAAATGATTTCCTTTGTATATAGCCTCAGGATAGGTGAATCGGATTGGGGTTCAGGTGAAGAAGCTCTACAAATTGGATGTAGAATATTGCACTTCTTTGAGCACAAAAAAAAAGAAGGTGCAAAGCTGAGACATCAATGAGTTGTGGCATAGAAGATTGGGTCACTTGCACCATAGATCTTTGAATATCATACGGTGAATTTCTATAGGACTTCCCAAGGGTACACTAGAGAAGAGAGGCACATGCAAAGGATGTACATTGGGGGAGTACACCAAATCTTCTTTTCATGATAAAGACAATTAAGCGCAAGAAATCCTTGATAGAGTTCACTAAGATGTGTGTGGACCGTTCTCAACAACATCCACAACCAAACACAGGTATTATGCAATATTTGTTGATTATTTTTCTTGTAAGTGTTGGATTTTCTTCATGCAAAAGAAATATCCAATGTTCGCTAAATTTTGTGAATTTAAAACACTTGTCGAGAAAGATACTGGCACGAAAGTTAAAGCTCTCAGAAGTGATAACGACGGGGAATATGTGTCAAATGAATTCAAGAACTTTTGTGCATCAGAAGGCATTCGGAGGGAGTTAATAGTACCTCATAACCCATAACAGAATGGGGTGGTTTAAAGGAAGAACAAAAGTATTGTGGGAGTTGCATAGGCCATGTTACATGATGACAGCCAACTGTTGCACTTATGCGCTGAAGCATGCAACACAATTGTCTATTTGCAGAATAGAATCCCTCATCAAATTCTCGGGATGAGTACACCAGAAGAAGATTTTTCAGGTAAGAAACCAAATGTGACAGGATCTTTGGTTCATCAACCTACTGTCATGTTACTAAGGATGCACGTAAAAATCTACAGCCAATGGCTGAGTTGGGCATATTTGTGGGGTACACTGATATGCCTCACAATTATCGGGTGTATTTTCCATCCAACAGGATGATAGTGGTTTGTAGAAATGTGAAGTTCAATGAAGAAAAGGCCATGAGATGTTCCCTTGAGAGGGAGCTTCAGTTACATGCAGATGAGGAGCTTTTATCTCCAAAGGAGGAACCTCATGATGATGTGGAGCAACCACATGCAAACGAGTAGAGAGTGGAGAACCCGCTCATGCAGAGACTTCCAGAGATGGAAGGAAGCACACCAAAGAGACTGACAGATTGATGCATGATGCTAGAGAGAATGTGGGAGCACCCACATCACAACGCAGATAGAGGAGGTCACAGATTGGTTTACTGGCTACATGACTCTGATGAGTGAGAGTGTAGAGGTTGAGCCATCCTCATTTGAGGAAGCAATGCAACAACCAGTATGGGTTGATGCTATGGTTGAGGAGTATGACTCCATTATTAGAAACATTGTTTGGGAAATGGTCCCAAGACCAACAGACAAGTCAATGGTGAGTTCCATATGGCTTTACAAGGTAAAGCAAGCAGTAGATGGGATTGTGGAGAAACACAAAGCCAGAATTCCACATCTCATGACAACTTGTAATAGTTAACTAAGTTAATTTGACTTAGTTGGCTCAGTTAATTCGAGTTGAGGGTCTAACTAGAGTCATGTAGAGTGTCTCCTACTTTTTAAGATCCCTAGTTGAATTTATTTTGTGCTGTAATTATTTAATTCAGTTTAACTTTGTTAAATTCAATTAAACTAGTTCCAACTGATGAAGAAATTAGTGGGAGATCCCGTAGTGGAGTGTAATCTGCGGTAGTGGTGTGTAACCAACATTAATCAACCAGTAAACTAAAGATTCACTCATAATTAATTCATGCATGTCAGATCAGAGAAAGACCCAGTTGAGATTGGAGTTCAGGGACAGTGTACTATCAGTTGTATAATCATCTAAATTGTACAGGTGGTGTATGCAATCAGAAGAAGGCCTATGAGGATTGCGTAATTCATATTTATGGAATTTCACAATTAAATATGGGCTAATTCCCTAGGAAAATGCACAAGGAAATAGGAGTTTGGCAGGCAATAGAATTGGCTATGTATTGGCTTGAGTTTGTCTAGGAAGTAGTGAAATAGATAGAGATAGTGTAAAGGTTGCTCGGGCTGGAGAAAAACATTGTAATTGATCCAAATGGATCCGAAAATGCTCTCTAAGTCTTCATAAACTCTTTAAAAATCGTGCCAAAGATCAAAATCTTTTAAAAAGATCAAAGTATTCGCAAGAGGAACACCCTTAGCATGGCAGAGAAACATTATCGGGAGGCCAAAAACCTGTGAAAACAAAGAAAATGGAGCTATCGGAGGCAGAACAGCAAAATACATAGTAGTCTTCGGATCTGGCCGATCAACGGTCCAGATCCAATCAGCGGATCGTTATCGGCGGTGGCTATCAGCGCTTATCGGTGGAACCCACTTAAGAATTGCGATGGTGAACAACGATATCAATTCTTAACACATATGTATGGTGACGGCGATTGCGGAGTTAATATGGACCATTGATCAAGCGTGCAGATTAACGACCCGTATTACATCGCAGGATCGCTATCGGGGGATTGCAGGAGTGCTTATAATGATCGGGGGGTATTGCGATGAGCGATTGCGATATCGCAATCAGAGCGACCCGATGAACCGGACCTGATGGGCAATTAGGTGATAACATATATATTTTGAAGTCTGGTATGCGAGATTTTACCGTGTTTTTATATGTTATCGCAATTTCATTTGTTAAATGAAATGCGAAGGGGAAAACGTCAATGCGATGAACCAGACCCGAAAAGGTGCCTTAAGGCTACTTTATATAATTTCAAGTCCAGAGGAAAGCCATTTTAATGCATTTTCACAGTATATTTCCAAAATGCAAAGGGACAGGCTCTTCCGATATGCGATAACGACTTGTGGGTGGACCCGATAGAGGAATGAATCATAGGTAAGGACTTTTAAAGTCCGAGATATTGAGTTTTGGCAGAATTTCTCTGTGAAAATCCCTTTTCATTGTAAAAACAAAGCGCGGCTGTTTCAAGAGTTTCAAAGGCCCAAGGCACTCTGGCGTTACAGAATGGGTGGCCACCTCCTCTCCATGTGTTAAGAAATGATGGTATAATGCTAGCAGAGGGATTCAAAGCGTGCAGAAGCCAGGGAGACTGAGAGACAGGAACTGAAATGAACAGGCAGAGTTGGCCTTAAAGCCACAGATAGAGAGTGCAACAAGGGGCAGTATTGCAGGCAAATGCCGAGACAAAGTTCGCACAGAGATAGAGAGCACTAAGGGAGTCTGTGTACTCATAGAGAAACTTGAGAGGATCAAGTAATGCTCTTGTTATTGTAATATGTTGTGTGTGAGGCTCAAATTGAGCTCACTGTTGTAAAAAGAACTTTGCTTGAAGACATAATAGAGGCCACCACTGAAGGCTAGACCAGGAGATGTAGCCTAAGAGTATTGGGTGAACTCCTTATTAAATTTTGTTGTGTCATGTGTTGCCTATTATGTTTTCTGTTTACTGCTTCATTGTCTGTGCATTTCGCAATCTTATTGATCCATTGCATAAAATGACATAGACTAATCCATGCACATAAATCTGTAATACCTTATTATTGTCTTAGATCTCATTATCAGATCAGTAATCTTCTCATATTTTCTAATTAATGCAATATACAAATAGCAGGGATTTTTAGTTGTGGATTTTCCCATAAAATTATTGTGTTATGTGTGATTGAATTCTTTCTCTTTTATGATTCATGATTTCATCGATCGTTTATTGTTTCTGTTGATGAGTAGATTAGACTCAAATCAATTGCTTTAGCATATTACAATCTGCAATTTGAATCTACAAGGAATTTCTACATTAGGTACAATAATTCATTAGTGCATTTAAGTGAACCAAGCTTGTTAATCAACGACACAAATGAGACTTCATAATGAGGTTCCCTTCCAAATTTGGGGCTTTGAGCTTGTAATAGTGTTAACTCCCTAAATAGGAGTGGCTAATGAACAACCTTATTAGGCTTTCCCAACCCAAAATGGGAAAGACAAGTCTAAGGTACATCCTTCAAGTGATAGGGGTCATGTGAATAATTATGAGGTGGATAGGGACATAGGGGTCTCAAGGCAAAATGCCATGGGTTCAAAGGTGGTAATGATGAGGGATGTCCACATATTTAGGTCTATAGTTGTAGGAGGGAGAAATCGTGGTATGTGAATTACCCCGACTGTTGTTTTTGCACTATTCTTCATTTTCCTTTTACATTTTTTTCTTTGTATCACTACGCGGGGCTCCAGGAGATGCGAGCATGTTGTGTATGATATAAGCATTTATTACCCTCTTCAGGTGGGGCAGTTCATCGTCCACCAAAGGTTGAGACATGCATGGGTTCCTTAATGATGTGTGCACATTCATGGGACCTAGGAACCAGGATGATGGCCATAATAAAGGGATAGAGCTCATGTCCTGACCATCTTTTGAATTTTATAATATTCTTTTCTTTTGTTTCTTGCTTGTGGCCATGATAGGATTTTAACTTTTTTTTTAAGTTGCATCAACCTTCGGTAAGGCCCGACCCAAACATGTGGACAAAGGGAGTGGGTGTACCAGTGCCTTGTGGACCCAAAGAGGGGAAAATAATGAAATAGGGCTTGTAATGTGCGAAGGGAAGTGAAAAATGTAAAATAGGAAAACGAGACCATGTTGCCAAAATCAGGGTTTCCCAAGTAGTTCTTTTCCTATAGCTATAAGCCAATAGGGGAGATCCCATGGGACTAGGATTGTGGAGTAATCCCCCATTTATAGTGAGAGAACAAAACTACATTGAAAACCCTTCCTCCTTCCAAGTCAACCCAATAATCCATGCCCAAAGTGCCTGAGGAAAAACAAGCATAAGCACCCGATTGCACATTGAAAAACATAACATTAGGATTGGATGGCCCACCTTCAAACATATGCTCTCAATAGATAAGCGGAGGGACATATGACTAGCTGAGGGAGTGGAGATCAAATGGCACAATATGTTGGCTACACTGGTTGTTGTCAAACACTATTGGCTACCAGCTAAACACAAATCTAGGAGAAAATTTATCCTATGGGGTCACCCACTTTTGGTGAGTAATAGTCATTACTATCATAAACTTCAAAAACAACATCTTTCATGAACCAAAAAGAATCATGCTTCAAGCTTGTTCTCAATTTCTTTTAAACAAAAAGATATGTTTAGAAATCTGGATTTGTACTCATGGCTATAGTTCAACTCACCTACCTTCATGTTTAAGTTGTAACTCATTGTTAGATTTGAACACAATTTATATTTGAGCATCCTTGAGTCCTATCAAGAATGTAACAATTCACTTTCCTTCATATTGGAGCCATAACTTATTGCCAGCTACTACCTCTAAATTATATTGAATACACTGGATTCCTAATGAAAATATTGCAACTCATCATTAGCCATTACATTCTAATTTATATTTGAATATCCTGTTGTCTTCAAGAGAATTTCCATTGAGATTTCCTAGGTCAAGAAATCACGACCCTAAACTGATTTATTTATGTCAACTTGGATTTCACTATTTATACTGTTCAAGAAATACATAAGAAGAAATGCTTCCTACAGATCATTAATTATTGCACATATTTTACAATTTGGAATAATTCATTCCATGAGAAATAAATGGTCATAATTTGGGCCGAGGTGATGGCTATAGCTACCATTTGGTCATTCTTATGGCCAGCTTGCTTGAGCAATTGAAAGAACCAAAGCCTTAGTCACATGGGCTGGTGTTACAATATCGATCTAATCATTTATTGCTTCCTTGGCAATTCGAACAAGTCGGAGCAATCTATCTATATCTTGAAAGCCGAAATCGATAACTCTTTTAACTTCAGACATTTTGTCTGTACCTTTATTTCCATCTGGCGAATTGACTATGGCAGCTGAAAATGCAATTTCTGACTTTGTAAAAGCTTCCACACCAGCAATGACATCTTTTGTCTGCAATTCAGAAACAAATTGAAGCTGAATTAGAGCAACTTGCCAAGGATATCAAAGTAACCTTATCTATAGAAGGCAAACTAAATGAGAAGTTAACAAATGGAAAAGAAGACGATTTCCATAGAATAGCAATAACAACCATTTAAATTAAGTGTTTATTTATCTTCCGACTTCATATTTCACAAGGAATAATTTTTTAGCTGGTAACAAAGTGTTTCTAATCCTATGCTTCTTTATGGTCTGGATATATTACTTGTGATAATCTGTATAAAGATAAAATTTTATTTTCAAAGACAAAATACATTATTTACAACTTACATATTGCATGACAGGAAGAAAATGAGAGTGATGCTTAGCAGAAATCACATGATTTCCAGCTACATGGGGAGATCCATCTAGCTTGGATGGATTTACAAGACTTTTGTCCATCAGTGGATGTTTGTTTGAGTTGTCAATATAGGAGGATGAAATTGTTGACAATTCACCTGCAATATCACAAAGCCATTGGTCATGAGGTGAATTTAAATAGAATTCATATAACAAATCTAGTAAGCATGCAAATAGATATATCTTGACTCAATGCAACTAACAATATCCGCAAATGTTGCTCAAAACAAAAAAGATGATAAAGCAAAAAAGTAAAATTACAAACAAATCTAGTAGCAACATAACATCTCTTTGGCTAGATCCTCTTGGGCCAAATCACAGGTTAAAAAATATATGGAAAGCAGATAAGCAGCGGGGATTTTCTGCAACTTAGTAAAGCAAGGAGAAGGCTTACAATGAATATATTTGAAATCGAGTTAACAAGAGAAATCAACAACAGTGAGTCTACATGAACTAGATTGCATATTTGGTTTAAAAACATTTCAGCTCGAACCTAAATATGATTTTTAAGGTTTTTCCCATTCTTTGGTCAATGACTACTATTAGTGTTAACAACAATTGTTTTATGCATAGATAGCATACTTGTTTGCTCAATTTATATGCTTCTTCTCTATGTTTGCAATCATATCATTAAATCTTAGAGACTCCATTATTTGCTTAAAACATTCAAATATATTTCTAAGATAGACTACCTTGGCTTATTCCACAAGTAGAGTTTGGGGCTAAAGTGTGTTGGATGACCGATGACGTACTAGCACTCTCTCTATGGTAGTCAATTGGGTCTAGCCCAGGCAGTTAAGAGGAGGAGCATTATCCCCTCTACCCACATTGAATTCCTGCAATGGAAATCTTGAGCTCTTAATGAGTATATTGTTGACAAAGCTTTGAGCTTCTACAAAATCCGATTTACCCTGGCTACCATCCTCATACTGAAGGAAAGTGCTTGGTGGGTTTTGTTAGGAAAACATATTATGTGGAGAAAAGAAGAAAAGGAAAAAAGTAATTATTCTTTTCGTGGTAATAATATCCATTAAACATCAAAACACTTTTTATGGGAACTTTGGCGGAGGATGTTCTCTGCACGCGGCTTCTTTGTTGCAACTGCTAGGGTTCAGCCCTAGCTGGCCGCCTCTGCTCCCGAGCTTCAAGATGGTTGTCTCCTTCAATGTAACTTTGAATCCCCACTCTTTCTCTATTGCAATTCTGGTTTTTGCGTCCTCTGTGGCAGATAAATCGTCCTACCCTGTTCCGGCCTATTTGGCTATCTCTCCTATAGCCATGGCTTCCTTAGTGGCTGGTTTCAGGTGTACATCCTTGGAATTCATGTTGTACTTGTCTCCCTTGACGCTGGGTTCATATTTGACTTCCATATCTCTTGCTTTCAAGTGTGTTGCATCCTCTCGAATTTCACCCTCGGCTTCCCCGAAGGTTGGCTTGGTACCAATATATGTTAGCTTTTGTAGCATCGGATAGGTGTTCTAGTCTTGTGTTAGAGAGGCTGAGAACATGAGATATTCAGAACCCATAAAAGGTTTCGCGAGATAAGCTTGTGAAACTCCTTAATTAAATAAATTAACCATCATTTAAATTTTTCCAAAGTCTAACTTAGGAAAGCTAGTTAATTAATAGCAATTAATTAAGGAAAGGTGAGAATGCTCTAGAAACTAACACAGATTGAGTTTGAGATGACCTTAGCCATTGATGGAGATCTAATCATGGTTGTTGGTTCACCAACTAGAGATTGTAAGAGCAACTATATGGGTAGAGAGGAAGACATATCATGAGAATGAATTCCTTGGCTGATCGAGCTATCCAGCTGCAGAAGTGGAGCAAGGAAGAAGAGTTCGAGCCAGAAGGAAGGAAGAAATGAGAGGGAGAAACAAAAGAGATTCTGGAGGAGTTTTCCAGTGTCAAAAGAGTCAGCCAGAGGAGGTCGGATTATTCCACAGGAGGTTGTGCAAAGGCTCAAGGAGATAGTTTGATTTAGTCAGGGAGGAAATCGATTTAGTTGTTGGAGGTCGGGATTTTCATCAAGAGGCCAAGTGAATCATTTCCGAAGGCTGATTTGGGCAGAATGACAACATTAGAGAAATTCCAGAGGTAGTAATAATTGTCTTGCGCAGAGGCTGGCGCAGGGGTGTTCAAGCAACTAGTTTGAGCTAGTTTCGGAGTTGAGATCAGTGTCAGGTGAGATAAAAATTGTCTCACTAATTTTTTGGCAGATTATTTTGCTGAGGATTGTCATTTTGGCATCCAGATATTGTACTCAAATTTCACTGTTGCATATAATAATAAAACCCTCATCTGCTGCATCGATTTTCCCACATTCCGTTTTTCTAAGGACTTTTCTCCGAGTCACGGGGAGGAAGGTTAGAGGCTTGTGTGTCCTAGTTCAAGATGTGACGGGCCTATAAGGTGAAGTCGCATGACTGTCCAAGATTTCTAGTGTGTTTAGACGAGGAAGTTGAACAGTTAGGTATGCACAAGGGTTTCTAGAAGAAGGGTGAAGTCATGGAGATAGTTTTCTAAGTGGAGAGGTTGTTCAAGGGTTTGAAACAACAATAAAATTTGGTAACTAAGTACAGTGAGAGGGAGGTTTTTTTAATGCTTAGAGGACTGATTTGGATGCCCTAGTTTAGGGCTACTTCTAAGGTACATTGCCATCAAAGGATCTTCTCTCAGATCTATAAATCTATCCATAAAAGGAGATGCCAAGACCTTATGTGAAGAGAAGGATTGGTGCAGTAGATTTGATCTTCTAGTGGGTTGTATTTAGCCTCAGTATATGAACAATGAAGTGGGCAGACAGGCAAAAAGTGAGGGCTCGTATAGTGAAGGTAAGAAAGGTTATCGAAGGTTTGTTTTAGAGTGTTGAACAATGGTTATATGTGCCCCAGATTAGTCAAGGAGTGACTGTGTGTGGGCAGATTTGGATGCCCTAAGAAGAGTGACAAAAGCAATTGATGTGTCATAGAGGTAGGACAGATTTGGATGCTATAGTATCAGATTTTTGAAGTGGCAAGAAAGTTAACAAGTGGGTAGATTTGGAAGGCCTTATGGCAATGATCTTGGAGCAGCTAAGACACTGTGTGAAGGCAGTTGAGTTTTTTCCACAAACGAAGTTGTGAACATTGATTCTTGTATGTAGTATGCAGTGGCTAGAAGACCTCAAGTACAGTGTTCATGAAAGGAGCCATGAATTGTTAGGAGGCAGATTGATGGGAACCCTAGTTCAGCTGATGAAAGGAGCCATATGGTTGATAAGAGGGCAGTTCTAGAAGACCCAATGATCATACTTCTTAATGGAGCAAGAAGGATGCTAGTGGGCAGATCGGTGGGCCAAAGTTCAGTGACACAAAGGAGTTGTGATCATTGATAGTGGTAGGTTGGACAGTTGAAGATACAGATGCAGTGATCAATAGATTAGGAGGCTAGAGGACCCACCATATGTGTTCAAGGTACATGGATTGAAAGGGTTATGGGGCACCACATGAGAAAATAGGTCAAGTGTATTTTGTTTAGGTTATATTGGTGTCATAGCAGTTGACACCAAGCCCTCGTTGCATCCTTTTATCAAGGTTGTGTGTAAGGCCCATGATCTTTGGTGTTGGAGCCCTAAGACTGTTGTATTATAGATTGTAATATTACAAGTAGACGGTTTAAAAAGTTAAAAGTTGTCATGTGCACTAGTTGATTCACTGATGGTTGTTATTCCATTGTGTAAAGTAGAAGTGTTGTGGAATTTGAGTGTGTTTGTGTTCGATATTTTAGACACAAACTAGATCCTTGAGTGTCGTGGAAAAATCTACAAAAGTTGCTTTTGGTCCCTCTTTCTCTGGGTTGACTGTTCATGAATCTCCCTCGATTGAGGTCCCATTAGGGGTTGATGCTCTCAGTGAATCGAAATTTTTCTCAAAAGCTAGCATGATTTGTAGGTTCAATGTCCTATGGTCGTGGCTTGTTGATATCCACTCTTGAATTTCTAAGCATTGGAAGCCCTTAACCTCCAATGATTTGAATATCTACCCTCTGGCAAGAGGATTCTTTGTTGTTTTTTTTGAGAAAGTTGAAGACATGGTGCAAATTTCTGAATCTGGTCCGTGGTTCTAGGGTAGTGCAGGGATTTATTTGCAACCCTACTTATCCTCCTTCGACCCTCTTTCGGCTTCAATCTCTACAGCTCTGTTTGGGTAAGGCTCCCCAACCTCCCATTGCATATATTAATTCTCTCTTCTTTGACAGCAATTGGTAATGCCTTAGGCAGATTTTATTATTAGTGTGATTACACTAAATTCTACTTGAAGCCTACATATGCCCACATGCATGTGAAATGGATTTTAACGAAGGATTTCCTGTTGAAATCAAGTAAACAAGCCCTGACTATCTATGGGTGCAAAATTTGGATTATGAAAATATTTATTTTCGCTACAGATTTTGTTATGAAACCATGCATTCTCTTAAAAATTGTCCCAAAGCTGGGAAAAACAAAGCAAAGAAAAATAGTCAAAAATGAAGATGGTGGGACGGCGCCCAATCAGATCACTATACAATTTATAAGGAGGTTGTTCCCCCAAATTCTTGTAATGATGTCAATTTGCAAAAGGATAAAAAAACTTCAGAGATCCTGATAGATCCTTCGAGATATCGGGGATTTTCAGCAGCAAATCAAGTGAAGTAGGGTAGTGGTGTGGAGGTTTCTAACAACTTAGCGAAATCTAGTACGCCAAGTGCTTCTCTGAAGAATTTTCTTAGAAAAAATAATTATGTAGTTGAGCATCCAATTATGGAAAAGGGAAAGAATATTGCCTCTTTGCCCATATCCTGTGAGGGTGTTCCTCTAGAAAATAATTTCAAAAAACCTCCTCCATGAGTTGATCAATTAGAAGTGGATGAGCCTTCATTGGATTGAAAGAATGAAACTACCAATAGAGACCAATCAAAGAATAGTGACAAGATGGATTTGCCAGAAAACTTGGGTTAGTTCCAAGTTGGGAGAAAGATGAAAAGAAACTCTCCAAGGATAACGTGAAGTCAATCAAAGCTAAAATGAAACTAAGTTGAGGATGGGATGCAAATACATTTGGATTTTAGGGGTCTTTTGGAAAGTTTTTAGTTGGAATGGGAACAAATTTTATGTATTGTGGAGTTTTCAAGTAAGGATTTGGGTTGATCCTGCGTGCTCAATCCCAAATCTTAAAGGAATTTTTGTAGCTCTTATTCTTAGAAGAATTGTAACAGTTTTGGGCTGTATGCCAACTTTATTAATATAATATCCAATACGTGTCTCTTTAAAAAAAAAATCCATTAAACATTTTGGATGTGGTCCATGATGTCATGTGTTTCCTCCATAGGTTAGCAAGAGTATTTGTGATGACAAGTGCATGCCATAATCTTTGCAAACTGTTCAGAAATCATTGCATAGATATTGGAAGATACTCTATGCACTAGCATACATAATAAGAATTTTCATAGCTCAAAAAGAAAATTTGAAAGTAGCATGAAGAATAATATGCCAAAATGTGCCAATTTGACTACAATATTTAGAGTTTGAACTTCGAAATTTAGGTAGAAGTAGTTTAATACTATATTTATTGCTAAACATTATACATTAACATTTGTAAGGGAAGTAACATTTCTGACCTTCTACAACTAGCAAAATAAAAGCATCTTAGCAACTATATTAATCCTAATAAAAACCATTAGCATAAAGTTTCAATAGATCAACTATAGTGACACTTTTCAACTCAATTGGATCTAAAACTTCAACATCGACACATCATTAAGAAACAAAAAGTCCCTTTACATGATATATTTGCAATTTGTTCGAAATACTGAGAGGGGAAGGGGGGGGTGAATCAGTGTTTCATTTATTAACCAATTTTTAATCAAAAAAACAATACATAAATCATTCGAATTAGAACATATGAACATAAAAGATTCACAATTGAAAGAAAACTTTTCTTAATATAAAGAGTACAAACAAGTTTATCAATTCCAACCGAAACTTTCATAGGCTCGACCTATGAGGGACACCAATCCCCACTTGAGCACCAACTCACTGAATTAGTAGACACCAACCCACAGGAGACTCCAATCTCCTAGCTTAGCACCAACTCAACAAATTTGTAGTATCCAACCTTCTCACCAATCCCCACTTGAGCACCAACTCACTAAATTAGTAGACACCAACCCACAGGAGACTCCAATCTCCTAGCATAGCACCAACTCAACAACTTTGTAGTATCCAACCTTCTCAATTAAGCACCAATATTATGTACGCCTCATACTATATCCATTTTCATGCCTAAACCAAGTCCATGGGGCGATTAGATCTGTAACCAAGTCTTGAAATAATCATAAGCTTAGAGGTGAAACACAACAAACCATAATCAATGAGTTACCAATAGTGCAAGCCATAAAATCTTCAACGATTTCAATGGTGCTTGGCATGCATTCACCATTATGTTCAAACTCTATCCATATACTTTAATATGCTCAATCTTAGAACAAGCTTGTTACCCACCACCTGTGGGTAGTGTACATAGGAGAATTTTTTCTCCTAGATGGTCCTCATCCAACAACCAACAACCCCTTGCAACCACTAGATAGCTCAATGTGCCATCATCTCCACCACCTGAGCTAGCCATGTGGTCCCTCGACCACTTGTCATGAATTTATGTTTGAATGTGGGCCTCTCAACTCCAAAGGTATGACTTTTCATTGGTATAATTGAGTAATTTTCCTTACTTGTCATGGACACTTTTGAGCATGGATTGGTGGGGGGATTTGGAAAAAAGAGTGGGTTAGGTTTGTATTCTTATCTTCACTGCCCGATTTCGTGGTTACCCTTGTATCCTAGTCCAGCGCAATCTCCTTTATTGACCATTGGATTTAGGGTTGGCACTACATGGGAAATCCTGATTTTTTGTTATGTGGTCCCGCTTCCCAATACCACATACATCACTCCTGTTCCACTCATCTTAGCCCTATTCATCTATTTTCCCCTCCAGGTACACATGTGTCCACTGGGTCCACATAGCGTTAGCCTCCCCCTCCCCTTGTCCACACCTTGGGTTGAACTTGGAATGATGCCCTAGAGGTTGATGCAACTTAAAAGAAAAGAAAAAGCATAATTTGGCTACTCTCAATAGGAAATGTATCACAAAATGAAAAATATGGTTAGGACATACAAATTTTGCACATGGGAAAAAGCCAAACATGAGCCTACTCCTTATCCATGGACATCACCATGGTTCCTATGGGCCCTATATGACCCCCCTCTATCATTAAGGAACCCATGATTGTCCCAATCCCTGGTGGGCGATGAACTATCCCACCTTAAGGGGGTATCCAATACTACATATTACACATCATGCTCTCATCCCCTAGAGCCCCAAGCAATTATGAAGAAAAATCAATAAAAGGCAAAAGACATATGAAGGGTGGAAAAACAAACGTCGGGTAACTCATGTACCACGATTTTCTCCCTCCTACTCTCACATACCCAAGTGTGGGCTTCCCTTATTATAGCTACCCATGAACCTTGACATGTGATCAGGATGATTCCCCTAATCCCCACTCCATTCCATTATTATATCATTTTCCACCTACCACTTGAAGGATGTACCATGGACATGTCACCCCCTTTAGAGGTTGAAACCACCTAATAGGGTCCTTGGTTAACCCCCTATTGAACTTGGAGACACTTGTACATGCCAAAGACAACTACGGAAGGGCATGCCACCATAAAGTGCCCCATTGATCCCATGACTTATAAGCTTTATTACTTGAGTATTCTAATGAATTTTTGTATTGGAGGGCAAGGGTACACGTTGAATCTTATGTAGGATTGTAGTTGGGTCTTCATTTGGGGCTTGGTCTCCCTATACGGGGTCCTAGTCCTCTAGAGTGATATATTGGCACCTATAGAGTGATCGTTGAGAGCCATGGGCCTCCACCATAGCAAATATTACTTCATGGATCTCCAATGCCGATCATTGATTGTTCTTGTTCCACCATTTTGGATGAGGATGATGCACCTGGTTCACCATGCTCAGCCGACTCCACACTTGCACCATACACTTGGCAGATGTTCCAAGGTTGACAAGATGTCTCCCACTACAGAGGGGGGGATTACATCACCATCCCAGACCTTACAGATGGTCTACAGGCATTTTCGATCAACTTGGAGACCCATGAGGATGTTCTTGTGCCCCCATACCCACTTGAGGGCACCACAGGTTCTTGCTTGGAAAACAAGGGGCCAACCCCTTGCCACTATGTTGGGAGTCCATTTCTACATCATGGCACCCCTTATACTTCATTAGGCCTCCTCAAAGGCCCAACGACTCACTTTATTGATCATTTGGCCCTCTTGAGAGGCTTTTTCATGTATTATTTAATGGAAATACTTAGAGTGGGGTGAATCAATATTTATTTTCAATTTTTATTATTTACCAATTGGATCACTTATAATTAGAACATAAAGAATGAACAAAAAGAATAAATACTTTTATTAATCAATGATGAAGAATCCAATCTTCTTTACAACAAATTCAATACAATAATGTGTAGGGTTCCAAACCTAGATGAAGACACCAATCTTCAATCCCAGGCTCCAACCTATATTTTTCCTCCAACTAATCTCCACGTCACTTCATCAATTACAATCTTGTCTTCACATGAAGGAGTCTCCACAACTCTTCATGTTACCCAAACAAGATCTGTAGAGTTACCTCATGATGATTTCAATAATGCATCATGGTCTCCAATGATGTCTCCAAGATCTGCTAAAGGTTTTCAACAAGGTATCTTCAATAGGCTGCACTAAGCCTCAATGTCTGCACCAAACAATTCTTTGTTTCGAGCCTTTGTTCACAATGTCGTGGTAACTACTTCAGGAGTGACTCCTTTAGAGGTTTGCGATATCTTACTTCCAAGGAAAACTCACAAACACTTCAATGTTGGTGTTGTCTTTTTCTCCCTTCAAATGATGACAGATGTAACCTTACTTCGCTGGTCCAAGGTCATACAAATATGAGGTCATATCGTTTCGAGAATTAATCTTTCCACAAATCTGAGACAGTGGTACAAAACTGAACTGAGCTACTAGATGAACCTCCACAGGTTTTTCCTTCAGGTCGCGGTCTGCATTGTTGAAATTTGGTACCGGAGGACAGGTGGTTCCTTTAGGCTTTGATCTTTGGCCTAGGGAAAAGTGTCCAAAAGAATTTAATTTTTCTCCTAAAGTAACTTTATAATTTTTATAAAGTTAAATCTAATTTAAAAGTGACTTTAAGTGATAAAGTTACTAAGTCTAATTTTAAAGTGACTTTTTATAAAGTCAATGAAAAATTAGAAAGGAAAAGTGACTTTGGAAATAAATGACTAAGTGGGTCTTTATTAAAGTGGGGTGAATTAAAAATAGAAAGTGAGATTTAAATGAGCATTTAATCTCAGCCATTGATCTAAATCTATTTCAGCCATTGGATTTAGGGATCACCCAAAAGTCACTTAGGGTTGGGTTAAGGGAGGAAAAGGAGGAAAAGATCATTCATTCTTTCATGAGCAGATTGAGAGAAGGAGAGCAAGAGAGCAAGGGAGATTTCTTGGCAGCTGAAAGCGGAGTTTCAGCAGCTGAAAGCGGAGTTTCAGCAGCTGAGAGCGGAGTATCAGCAGCTGAAAGCGGTGTAACAGCAGCAGTGTATCAGCAGCTGAAAGCGGTGTAACAGCGGCGGTGTATCAGCAGCTGAAAGCGGTGTAACAACAACAGCCGCGGTGTAACAGCAACAGCCGCGGTGTAACAACAACAGCAGCGGTGTAACAGCAACAACAGCGGTGTAACAGCAACAGCAGCGGTGTAACAGCAACAGCCGCAGTGTAACAGCAATAGCTGCGGAGTATCAGCAGTGGTGTATCAGCAAGGCTGAGATAAGTTGTAAAAGTCTGTTTGCTGATTTTTTTTTGTTTGCTGAACATTTCTCCTACCGTAAAAAGGCATTTTCCAGAAATAAAGAAGAGCTCTCAAACTGGTTTTCCCCAAGAGTTGTAGGGGGTTTTTCCAGAGTCACATTGACCAAAAATCTCAGTGTTTAAATGTGTTTTAATGACTGTTTATTACTGCTGATTTTTATTTCTGCAATTTCCAGCATTCTGTAAAATTTCCAGAATTTGTGTTTTCAGGGCATTTAACTATATGGGAGAAATAAGGAGAAACTGAAAACCGGAGTGGGAAATGAGAAACTTCTACATGGTATCAGAGCTTGAGTGCTGAAGGGAAGTTTGGGACAGCAAAAGAAAAAAAATACAGCTGCTGATTTTTCACTCAGAAAATTCCAGCAAGCTGATTTTTATAAACAGCAGTTTTATCTTTACCATGGCAGTGCTATTTTTCAGTTTTAGGATAGCAAGATGTCATTGGGATTGAGGGTGGAGGATAGGTTGGATGGGCATACAAATTACAGCGTTTGGAATGAGAGAATGCAGAGTATCTTTGAGGAGGCAGAAGTCTGGGATATCATGGTGCATACAGCACAGAACCCTGTTGTTGTGCCTACTGATGCTACTCAGTTGGCTGCTTATAATAAAAAGAACAACAAGGGTAAGAGGTTGATTCTAGACGGAATCAAAGACCATTGCATTCCTCATGTGAGAGGAAAGAGCAATGCCCATGAGATGTGGACAACATTGTCCAATCTCTACCAGAGTACCAATGAGAACCGGAAGATGGTCCTGAAGGAGAAGCTGAAGAACATTAAGATGGGTAATGATAGTGCAGCTGGATATCTCACAAAGATTACCAATGTGAGAGATGAGTTGGCAGCGATTGGAGAGGCCATTCCACCCACTGAGTTGGTGCGGATTGCAGTGAATGGCCTCCCCCGTTCATGGTTGAACTTTGCTGATGGGGTTTGTGCACGTGAGACCCTTCCCACATGGGAGAGGTTTTGGGATGATTGCATTCAGACAGAGATCAGGAAAGGACAGCTTGGGGCAGCCAAGCCAGTTGAGCAGGATGAGGACGTAGCACTGGTGGCAGGAGGCAAGAAAGGCAAAGGGAAGAAGCAGGCTTCCACAAGCGGTGGTGGGGGCAAAGGCAAAGGTAAAGGTAAACAGGGGAACACACAGAAGGACTATTCCAAGGTGAAGTGTTGGAATTGTCAAAAGATGGGACACTATGCAGTTGTGTGTCCGGAGAAGAAGAAGAAGAAGGGGAAGAACCAGGACGTGGCAGCTTCAGTAGAGATTGAGGACTTTGCAGGTCGTTTTGACAGGGAGTTTGCGTTCACTACATGTGATTCCTCTAGTGCAGGATCACCTGCCACACAGGTTCAGAGGGAGCATGCTTTTCCCTCGATTAGTGGAGCATCTTCAGGTATCTGGTATGTGGACAGTGGGGCTTCACGTCATATGACAGGAGTCCGTGAGTACTTCTCAGAGCTTTCAGAGAGTGGCACTGATATTGAGGTAGTACTCGGTGACGACAGAGTTGTTAGAGCAGTCGGGGTGGGGACAGTGACATTTCAGAGGGAGTCCAAACCTCCCTTGAAGGTGTCAGAGGTTCTTTATGTGCCAGGGATGAGGAAGAACCTCATATCCGTCTCAGCTTTGGAGGACAGAGGATATGAGGTACTGTTCAGGGGAGGACAGGTGTTGATGTATCCCAGGGGCACTCCAGCTGATTCAGCTAGAGTAATAGGTGTACGCCATGCAAAGGTGTACAAGTTTGCATTCCAGCCCCTTTTGGCATTGAGTAGTAGTACCGACAGCAGAGCTAGCAGTTCTGAGCTGTGTGAGATTTGGCACCGCAGGATGGGACATATGTATCATGGAGCCTTGAGGACATTGCGGGAGATCACTACAGGTGTGCCAGATTTCAGTACTGATCACTTTGATACTTGCAGAGGTTGTGCGATGGGCAAGTTTGCCAAATCCCCTTTTCCCAGCAGTGATAGCAGAGCGACTGGGATACTTGATTTGATTCATTCCGATGTGAGCGGTCGGATGTCTCATGTTTCCTTGAGTGGATATGAGTACTATGTTTTATTCATTGATGATCACTCCAGGAGGACCTGGATTTATTTTTTGAAGACCAAGAGTGAGGTCTTCAAGCGGTTTCAGGAGTTCAGAGCTCTTGTGGAGACACAGACAGGTCGAAAGATCAAGTCCCTGAGGTTGGACAATGCAGGAGAGTACACCCTTGGAGAGTTTGTTGACTATTGTGCGGAGGCAGGCATTAGGAGGGAGTTCACTGTTCCTTACAACCCCCAGCAGAACGGGGTTGCGGAGAGGAAGAACAGATCCATCATAGGGGCTGCCAAAACCATGTTACATGATCAGGGGTTGCCATTGTTCTTGTGGGCAGAGGCCTGCAACACAGTTGTTTACTTGCAGAACAGGAGTCTGCATCGTGCCTTGGGGCACATGACTCCGAAGGAGGCTTTCTCTGGGAAGAAGCCTGATCTTGGTCATCTTCATATCTTTGGATGCATTACATACTCCTATATACCCAAGGAGAAGAGGACCAAACTAGAGCCCACCGCAGAGAAGGGTATCTTTGTGGGCTACAGTGAGACCTCAAAGGCCTTTCGGATTTACATTCCTGCACAGGGGAGAGTTGTTGTCAGACGGGATGTGAAGTTCGAGGAGGACAGGGCCTTTAGGAGGTCACGGGAGTTAGAGTATCTGGATCAGCCAGACCCTCAGCAACAGTTGAGTCAGTCGCAGGGATCCAATGGGCAGGGATCAGGAGGATCCAGAGGTACATCTATGAGGATGTCAGGTCCATCAGTGAGCAGTGGCTCGCCGAGCCAGAGGGGTGGTGCTCCGGGCAGCATGCAGAGCAGTTCACAGAGCAGTTCACTAGGGAGTCCACTGATGGACAGTTCACACGGTACCTCAGCTTCTACAGGTTCAGGTGCAGGCAGGAGGACAGCAGACAGACAGTCAAGAGTTCAAGCTACTGATGGTGATGAGGAGGAGGAGTTTCATTCTCCTATGGGAGAAGCATGCTCAGGGAAGAGGAAGCCCAAGTGGCTTCAGGACACCTTGAGAGATGCCACATCTGTTGCTGAGCCGAAGAGGCCGGTCAGAGAGAGTAGACCACCTGAGAGGTTTTGTAGTTATATGGCGATGGTTACCAGCATCCTTGACTCTGAGCCTTCTAGCTATGAGGAGGCAGCTAGCCAGCAGGTCTGGAGAGAGGCCATGCAGGAGGAGTATTCTTCTATCATGAAGAATGATGTTTGGGAGGTGGTGCCGAGGCCTGAGGGCAAATCCGTGGTTACTTCCAGATGGCTTTACAAGGTAAAGCATGCTGCAAATGGCAGCATTGAGAAATTCAAAGCAAGGTTTGTGGCTAGAGGGTTCTCCCAGGTAGAGGGAGTTGATTATGAGGAGACCTTCGCTCCCGTGGCTCGATATACTTCGATACGCTCCATTATATCAATAGCAGCAGAGATGGGTTGGAAGATCCACCAGATGGATGTGAAGACCGCATTTCTCAATGGCTTCATACAGGAGGAGGTGTACATTGAGCAGCCACAGGGCTTTGAGGTGCATGGGAAGGAGTCCCATGTGTGCAGACTGAAGAAGGCCCTTTATGGCCTGAAGCAAGCTCCCAGAGCTTGGTACTCCAGGATAGATACATATTTGCAGAGGATGGGTTTCACAAAGAGTGAGGCAGATCCGAACCTTTACTTTATTGTGATTGGTGAGGAGCCTCTCATTCTGGTGCTGTATGTGGATGACTTGGTCATTACAGGTGCAGAGAAACTCATAGAGCACTGCAAGAGAGATCTTGCGGCGGAGTTTGAGATGAAGGACATCGGCTTGATGCATTACTTTTTGGGTTTGGAGGTGTGGCAGGAGGAGGGGCATTTCTTCCTGGGGCAGGGGAAGTATATTGTGGACATCCTTAACAGATTCTACATGGAGGATTGTAGACCCATGTCGACACCAATGATCACCAACTAGAAGAAGCTTCATGCTTCGGATTCCGAGTTGGTGGATCCCACATTGTACAGGCAGCTGATTGGTTCCTTGATGTATTTGGTCAACACTAGACCATATATCTGTTTTGCAGTCAACACGATGAGTCAATTTATGTGTGAGCCTAGGAAGGTTCACTGGGTGGCTGCAAAACACATTCTGCGGTACTTGCAGGGGACAGTGGATTATGGTCTGGACTACAGGCAGGGAGATGGAGTGAGATTGGCAGGATACACTGATTCTGATTGGGCAGGTTGTGCTTCTGATAGGAAGAGCACTTCAGGGTGCTGTTTTGGGTTGGGTTCAGCAGTAGTGTCATGGTTCAGCCGGAAGCAGCAGTCAGTAGCACTGAGCTCAGCGGAAGCAGAGTATATGGCAGCCAGTCTAGCTAGTTGTGAGGCCATCTGGCTTCGCAAGATGTTGTTTGGCTTATTTGGTCAGCCGTTGAGACCTTCAGTGATTTACTGTGATAATCAGAGTTGCATTAAACTCACGGAGAATCCAGTATTTCATGACAGGTCAAAGCATATCGGGATCAGATACCATTTCATCAGAGACTATGTTCAGAAGGGAGCTGTGAAGCTTGAGTATATTTCCACTGATGAGCAGGTTGCAGATATTCTTACCAAAGCCTTACCACGGGGCAAGCATGTCTATTTCAGAGACAAGATGGGTGTGGTGAGGAACACCTTCCTCGGTAAGAGGGAGTGTTGAAATTTGGTACCGGAGGACAGGTGGTTCCCTTAGGCTTTGATCTTTGGCCTAGAGAAAAGTGTCCAAAAGAATTTAATTTTTCTCCTAAAGTAACTTTATAATTTTTATAAAGTTAAATCTAATTTAAAAGTGACTTTAAGTGATAAAGTTACTAAGTCTAATTTTAAAGTGACTTTTATAAAGTCAATGAAAAATTAGAAAGGAAAAGTGACTTTGGAAATAAATGACTAAGTGGGTCTTTATTAAAGTGGGGTGAATTAAAAATAGAAAGTGAGATTTAAATGAGCATTTAATCTCAGCCATTGATCTAAATCTATTTCAGCCATTGGATTTAGGGATCACCCAAAACTTAAAAGTCACTTAGAGTTGGGTTAAGGGAGGAAAAGGAGAAAAAGATCATTCATTCTTTCATGAGCAGATTGAGAGAAGGAGAGCAAGAGAGCAAGGGAGATTTCTGGGCAGCTGAAAGCGGAGTTTCAGCAGCTGAAAGCGGAGTTTCAGCAGAGTGGAGTTTCTGCAGCTGAGAGCGGAGTATCAGCAGCTGAAAGCGGTGTAACAACAGTGGTGTATCAGCAGCTGAAAGCGGTGTAACAACAGCGGTGTATCAGCAGCTGAAAGCGGTGTAACAGCAACAGCCGCGGTGTAATAGCAACATCCGCGGTGTAACAGCAACAGCAACGGTGTAACAACAACAGCCGCGGTGTAACAGCAACAACAACGGTGTAACAGCAACAGCCGCGGTGTAACAACAACAGCTGCGGAGTATCAGCAGTGGTGTATCAGCAAGGCTGAGTTTCAGCAAGGCTGAGATAAGTTGTAAAAGTCTGTTTGCTGATTTTTTTTTGTTTGCTGAACATTTCTCCTACTGTAAAAAGGCATTTTCCAGAAATAAAGAAGAACTCTCAAACTGGTTTTCCCCAAGAGTTGTAGGGGGTTTTTCCAGGGTCACATTGACCAAAAATCTCAGTGTTTAAATGTGTTTTAATGGTTGTTTATTACTGCTGATTTTTATTTCTGCAATTTCCAGCATTCTGTAAAATTTCCAGAATTTGTGTTTTCAGCAAATTTATTTTTTCCAGCTTGTTAAATGTATGGTTATGGGAAAGGGCATTTAACTATATGGGAGAAATAAGGAGAAACTGAAAACCGGGGTGGGAAATGAGAAACTTCTACATGCATTTATTCTATAGATTAATTCATCATAGGTCCAGGTCTTCCAAAGACTAACCCAGTCAAAAAATTATTTTCCTGGCTTCCTTTCCTCTGTTATTTCAAGTTCACGAGTTGTGAACTATATTTACTTCTCTGTAATGGATCACCGATATAAATCTTTGAAGTTAGTATTTGACTTGTATATATATATAGGTTTCACAAATAACACAAAGATACATACATTGGAGGAGAGGCCGAGTTGTGCATGACGTGGCACATTAAAAATATATAGGAATGGGTCTTTGTTAATATTCAACCAAATATAACATACTCTTGTTATTTGCAGAAACCACATAGCAACATAGGAGAGGCTATAGCCACATTACAATGGATGTCGGGACGCCCCACATGCCACATCATCGCTTTAATCCTGCATATCGTAACTTCATGAATATCGAAGTTTTCTAGTTGTGCACATGCTCTAAGTTCCGATATCAACATCGTCGATATTCCTATAACACATATCGCCCCTATATTCCACTAAACTCGTTTTGATACTTCCAATTGGGTCTGCATCATGCTCTGACCATTGAAGGATGCAATATTATATTAAATTGTTTTGATAGTCCTATTGGGTCCACAACATATATCTCAATTGGAGGTTTCAATGTGACACAACTTTAAAACTTACGATATGGTGGATGCGATATTACACTAAGGTGTGTTGTGAAGGAGCAATCGGGTCTGCAATGCATATCGCAATTGGAGATTTCAATGTGACAATGGCTTTAAAACTTGCGATACAACATATGCGATATTACATTGATGATTGAAGTCGTTACAATAAACTCAATCGGGTCCGCAAGACTAATCGCAATCAGAGATCGACGAATCTAATCGGAGGTCTCATTTAAAAAACTTCGACAAAGGGCAGATGCAATTTTACATTAAAGATGTTATGATAAACTGGTTGGGTCTACATATCAGCAGTTCGGATATCAGAGGTCCCATTCAAATCGGAGATCAGAGTCAGAGTTGAAGATCAAAGATTGGGGTTTCTGAGTGGTAACACATAAAAGGCGTCGATATGATTTCGCCGATATGATTTCTCTGTTGATATGTTTCTCTTTTCTCCTCCGATATCGTTGTCCTTACATTTAGCTCTTTCTCTTGGGAATATGCGGTCTTTTCATGGATCTACTCCTCCTTGGCTTGTCGCTCCTATGGCTTCTCACTCCTTTTGACTTTGGATAGCTTTCCTTTGGCTCCCAATGGATTTCCTTCTCTTGCTTCTTGGGTCTCTTCCTTGGGTCCACTGCTTCTATTCTGTCTATATATAAATATTCAATCCTTATGCTATATCAATCCTTGGGTCCTCCATCTCATCATATGATCTCAACCATGTCATCATATGTCATCAAGTCCTTCATCAATGATATCATAATATACATGAGGTTATGGCATCTTCATAAGAACTTCCATCACTATGATCAATGGGCAACATCTCAGATCACAAGAATTTTCCATCAAAACCAATGCCATATTGACATCAGTGACAACCTTGACTAACATTATTGAGCTATTTGGTGGGCTTATCACCAAAAGTATTGTTATTAAGCACATTATCTTATTTTAGGGGCTCAATTAGGTCAATTTAGCTAAATTGAATTCATTAGAGGTGTATGAATAGAAGTGTGATGATTCATTTTGATCATCATCACTAGGATTGTGTTATCTCCTCTTTTGAGAATTTCGCTATGCTTCTTAGAGGATGAGTTTGGATGAATGGATGAATTTTGCTGTTTGGATCTCTTTCATTTTGTCTTGGAGCTTCTCTATTGGCATATCTTGATGATTGGATATACACTTTCTTACATGTGAGTGCTCTTTTAATGCTATTCTTGTTATTTACTTTTGTCACATGCATGTTGATGGGATTTTCACTATACTAGGCTGAAATTTACTGCTTTTCTTATGTGAAATTATGGGAATTTGATCTTTTATAGTGTTGCATCATGTCATGGTCCATGTATGAATGAGTAAATGTTCCTAGAGATAATTTGTGTCAAAATTTATCTTGATAAATCTTCAAATATTGCAAACCGAAGTGTAAATACCTTGAAGTTGCTTCTCTCACACCCTAATGCCATGCAGAGTTGTTTTCAAGGCCTCCTTGACGAAGTGAATCTATTCCAAACTACAAATTCTCCTTGAATCTGTCTCTCCCAAAGGACAAGGCACTAATCCCCCATTGGTGATAATTTTCAACGCTTATTCATTTTACCTCCCTCTTTTTCTAGCCTAACCTACATAGGTCACCTAGGGCATTGATTATCTCACAATCTAGCCATCCATACACTTTTATTTCTGGTTCAAAATAGTGTTGATGTTTTCTCTAGAGGTCCTCCAAATTTGAAGCATGTTCGATGGTGGGATCTCAAGATATAGCAAGCCCTAGCACAAGGACTATTTCTTGCCCTAGGTTTCCCTTGGCTAGTGACCTCATTTAGATCATTGCATCAAAATCAAAGAATTCTTTTCCTTTGATCCACTTATCCCCCTCAATTAGGTCAAGCACAACCTTGGTTGATCAATTCCATCCCCTTGACCTAAATTTGGGTCCACTTGGTCCCGTGTGGTCCCACAACCTATTGAAGTCAATTTCACAAAGACCACTTGGAAACCAAGTTCTCACAAGGATTTCAAGGACTAGGTATCTTCCTTACAAGTCTTATCCTCATGCCCTAGCCCTTGAATTCCCATTGGACCTTCCTAGGAAGCCTTATACCTTGCTTCTCAAGCAAACAAACCATACAATTGAGTCTCTTTTGTGAATAAGCCTTAGGAATCACTTGTCATCCCTTTCATTGACTCATTCAACTAGTGATTCCTTTACTCCAAGTCTCCTCCCATTGATGAAAGTCCATAAAAGAGAAATAGGCCTTAGTTGAGGTGACAGTGGGCTATCGCTCAATTGTTTCCCTTGACATAGCAATTTCCCTTTTAGGATCCCCTCCTAGGACCCCTGCTAGTTTGAGAGGTAACAAGGCTCATTGACATAAATTATAGAACAAAGATATCAGAAACAATAACTTGTTATATCTATGCCAGTATCATGTTCCACTTTTTAGTTTTTCAATGCATCCTCATAAGTCATGAGTCGATCCTCATTACAATATAACTCATGCAATTTGTATGACAATGAATCTTTGTAACAAAATCAAACCAAAAACCAAAAACTCGCAGTGAACTAGAACCACTTTAATATTGATTACAACAAAGCACAAACCATAGATCATAAGCTTGCCTATGTGCCAAAACAACTTGATCACGACCAGATTTCAAGAGTTTGCCAATAGGACTCATTAACTGTGCTTAGAAACTATTCTTTACTTTTGTAGAATTCCGCTTCCTTCTTCCAAGTGCTTGAACATTATGCTATTTAGAATATCGACCTTATGATCTGCCACTTAGAAACCAGAACAAGAAAAAGAAGAAATATAACTCCTCACAGACCTCAATTGTCCTCTGATCTGCGAATTATTCTTCTCTTCTCTTCGAATGATGTCTCAAATGAACAAAACAAATGTCATATTTATACCAGCCAAGAAGGGGGTTGACTTGTGCATGTAATTGTAAAAAAAATCATTTATATATATATTTTTTTGAGATGACCTATGAAAATGCATTGATATCTTTTTATCTCGACTAGAAATCCAGAATCTCGTTGGGGATCAACCTCTTTCAATAATGTTGTTGCCTCATCCAATCTACCTTCTCTTTTTAGCATTATATCAACAACTCATCAGAGTTCCACTCAGTTTCTTGGCATTATTCAACATCAATTAACTTTGTTGGTGATCCTATCTCATTAACCACTTCATAGATCAACTGGTTCAAACAATGATAACATTCAAGCGAGCTGAACAAAGAACCGCCTGGTTGCCTCACAAATGCATCTTTATGCTTCCAATCAAATTGGATGTCCATACCAATATATTTGGCCTTTTTAATCTTAATATGTTCAACAGTTGGACCAAGAACCTCCACATGTGCTCCAATAAGGTCTTATCTACAATGCCATGAACGCTATCCAAGACAAATCCTCTCTACTTGAGCTCTCTCATCAAGCGCTTCATTGCATCTTCCTGTGGTGTTTTCGGCCTCCTCTACCTCCTCATTCTTTGCAACAACTAATGCAATTTCAAGAATTTTCCAATCATACAGAGATTTCTCGCTCTCTTGCATGTTGTACTTAACTAGAAATTTTCAATGCCTTATTGTTTATTTACGATACTAGCTTCCAATTGTTGGAAATAGAAGCTACTTTATGTACATGCCCAAGAAGGAAAATTACGTAGCTACCTTGGCCCCAATGTATGAATATATTGAATATATTGGTTGTGAGTTGAAATCCAACCACTTGTAAGCCCACTTTTGCGAAAACTCCTTCTTGTGCTTTTCATCACGTAAAGGAAAAGCTTCTTAGACATTTACTTACAAAATCTAGATGCCCTGTTTTTCAATCCAATTGATCAGCCCCTATACTATATAGATGTAATCACCCCATCCCACATTTACCCACTTTTACAACCTCTCCAGGTAAACATGAGATGAGAGTTACTATGACGTGACCCAACATCCAAGTTTCAGTTATGGAAGTGGGGTTTGTTAACTGGAAACTTACTGAAAGATCTCAAGGATACAAGATCACCTAGGTGTCAAACCACAACCCTTGGGGATCAAAGCCTGAGTTGGAACTTCTTTTTAACTGAGCTCACATCCCAGCCGCACGCATAAGCCGCTGTGAGTGTGGCTGGAAAGCTCCATCCACATACATAGGCCTCCCTCTGTGTGATTGCATCTGAAATTTTCTAGTTCCATGCATGCGACTATGAAATCAGTGCCACATTTTCAGAACTAGCCTACAAGTCATGACCCAGAACAGCCCAAGACTTTCCAGAATCAAGTCTAAGGTGATAACAAGTCTATGTGACAAGTACTAAGGCTAGATCTTGCTCAAAAGTTGACAAACACATGAGAACGTTTTGTCAAACACATGGTAAACATAGTATCTACTAGTCATGAATGCATATTTGTTCAATGTCTCCTTAACATCATCAAGGAATCACAAGAAGGCTCAATGCCCTCTCAAACTAGTTGCAACAAAACTAGTTATCCCATGCATTCACATAACCATTCAATAACTTACCAAATCATGGATAGGATCCATAACGAGAGCGACATCATTTAACCAGGCCTATAACCAGCATATAACCAGAATGAAAGCATGACAAACCAGTCATAAAATCAACACAATAACTAGTACATGTGCTCATTGATCAAAATAAAAGAATAACTCATATTAATATATGAAAATTCCAACCAAGTCATGGACATCCACGTACAAGCCGACCATAGATTGGGCTGAACCAAATCTCTCTTTCAGCCAATCACCCCCGTGTCATATTCCAAGCATAAATGTGGGATCGTATGGGTTAAACCAAAATAGAACCAACCAAGGCTTCCAGAGGCAAAACCATCTCAACCCTCAACCACATTTATTTCACCTAAACTAGTCTAGAAATCACTAACACCAAACAAACTTGGATGCATCCAAATTTCTTCACCACACCTAGAGGAATTTCCCTGTCTCCACCCATCCGTCAAGAGTTCCAAGAGAAATCCCATCTCCATCCTTGACCCTTGGGAATTTCCTGAGACCACCTCATGAGGATCCACAGTCTATCGACCATCCAAAGCTTAAACCAAACAAGGAACCCACAACACCATGGCTATCCAGGAAATGGAAAGGCAAGGCCGAAAAACCACTGTCAATCTCGACAAATCCCATGTCAATGACAACAAAGCGAACAAATGACCAAATACATGTACCATGCATCCAAATCTCAACAATGAAAGCACACATGCATCCTACTACCTACGATATCCTCTTGTTGTAGCTTCTCTTCCCAACCTTTCCATATTCTCCCTTGTTTTCCTTTGCTTGCTTGAACAAGTGATTCCTCTCTCTTCTCTTAGAGCTCTATTTCTGAAAATGATCAAAATCTAAACTCACAAAAGATGTGAACTATTCTCTGATGCCTTTTTATCATTGATGTCTAGTATCTTCCTTTCCTTTTTCCCTGTTCTTTCATTTTCCTCTAATTCCCCTTGCATGCATATTTGTGTCTCTTCATCTCCCTCTTCTCTTATTTTCTTTTATTTTTCTAATTAATTGTCATTTATTGCCTTTTGCCTTTGCCAATTTATATATCCATTAATAAACCACAAGTTATGTCCACTATATTGTTATCCCCTCCATTCATCATGGAATACGTGTCCCATGACCTTGGCTTTATTTTATTTACATAGAAAACCAACCTGGGGTTGTTACAAACCGTTGCCCCTTGGGGGAACACCGTCTTCGGTGTTCTATGACACTTATGACCAACAAAATATACTTCCTATGGAGCTTTATAAACATAGCTCGATGCAATATTTACAGTGACAACTGCTGAAAAACATGACAAACATACCACTTATTGGAGATTTATAAACACAACTTGATGTAGTATTTACAACGACATATATATATATATATATCAAGGATACGAGATCACCTAGGTGTCAAACCACAACCCTTGGGGATCAGACCCTGAGTTGGAACTTCTTTTTAACTGAGCTCACATCCCAGCCGCACGCATAAGCCGCTGTGAGTGTGGTTGGAAAGCTCCATCCACATACACAGGCCTGGCTCTGTGTGATTGCATCTGAAATTTTCTAGTTCCATGCATGCGACTATGAAATCAGTGCCACATTTTCAGAACTAGCCTACAAGTCATGACCCAGAACAGCCCAAGACTTTCCAGAATCAAGTCTAAGGTGATAACAAGTCTATGTGACAAGTACTAAGGCTAGATCTTGCTCAAAAGTTGAAAAACACATGAGAACGTTTCGTCAAACACATGGTAAACATAGTATCTACTAGTCATGAATGCATATTTGTTCAATGTCTCCTTAACATCATCAAGGAATCACAAGAAGGCTCAATGCCCTCTCAAACTAGTTGCAACAACACTAGTTATCCCATGCATTCACATAACCATTCAATAACTTACCAAATCATGGATAGGATCCATAACGAGAGCGACATCATTTAACTAGGCCTATAACCAGCATATAACCAAAATGAAACCATGACAAACCAGTCATAAAATCAACACAATAACTAGTACATGTGCTCATTGATCAAAATAAAAGAATAAATCATATTAACATATGCAAATGCCAACCAAGTCATGGACTTCCACGTACAAGCCGACCATAGATTGGGCTGAACCAAATCTCTCTTTCAGCCAATCACCCCCGTGTCATATTCCAAGCATAAATGTGGGATCATATGGGTTAAACCAAATAGAACCAACCAAGGCTTCCAGAGGCAAAACCATCTCAACCCTCAACCACAGTTATTTCACCTAAACTGGTCTAGAAATCACTAACACCAAACAAACTTGGATGCATCCAAATTTCTTCACCACACCTAGAGGAATTTCCCTGTCTCCACCCATCCGTCAAGAGTTCCAAGAGAAATCCCATCTCCATCCTTGACCCTTGGGAATTTCCTGAGACCACCTCATGAGGATCCAAAGTCTATCGACCATCCAAAGCTTAAACCAAACAAGGAACCTACAACACCATGGCTATCCAGGAAATGAAAAGGCAAGGCCAAAAACCACTGTCAATCTCAACAAATCCCATGTCAATGACAACAAAGCGACCAAATGACCAAATACATGTACCATGCATCCAAATCTCAACAATGATTTCACACATGCATCCTACTACCTACGATATCCTCTTGTTGTAGCTTCTCTTCCCAACCTTTCCATATTCTCCCTTGTTTTCCTTTGCTTGCTTGAACAAGTGATTCCTCTCTCTTCTCTTAGAGCTCTATTTCTGAAAGTGATCAAAAGCTAAACTCACAAAAGATGTGAACTATTCTCTGATGCTTTTTTATCATTGATGTCTAGTATCTTCCTTTCCTTTTTCCTTTTTCTTTCATTTTCCTCTAATTCCTCTTGCAGGCATATTTGTGTCTCTTCATCTCCCTCTTCTCTTTTTCTTTTATTTTTCTAATTAATTGTCATTTATTGCCTTTTGCCTTTGCCAATGCCTTTGCCAATTTGTATAGCCATTAATAAACCACAAGTTATGTCCACTATAGTGTTATCCCCTCCATTCATCATGGAATACGTGTCCCATGACCTTGGCTTTATTTTATTTACATGGAAAACCAACCTGGGGTTGTCACAAACCCTTGCCCCTTGGGGGAACACCGTCTTTAGTGTTCTATGACACTTATGACCAACAAAATATACTTCCTATGGAGCTTTATAAACACAGCTCGATGCAATATTTACAGTGACAACTGCTGAAAAACATGACAAACATACCGCTTATTGGAGATTTATAAACACAACTTGATGTAGTATTTACAACGACATATATATATATATATATATATATATGTATGTATGTATGTATGTATATGTATGTATGTATGTATGTATGTATGTATGTATGTATGTATGTATACACCCAGTAATTCCCTTCAGTATTTTTCTCATATTTTATTGTTATTTGGATTGCCAATTGGGCAACCATAGATGTACTCAGATTTCACTGTTGCATAATAAATAAAACCCTCACTACTGCACCGGTTTTCCCAAGTTGGATTTTTCTGGGGACACTGGTCCAAAAATAACTGTGTTAATTTATGTGTGTGTGCTAGCATTTCTTCCAGCATTCATTCTTCCGCATTTTTTGTGTAGATTGCAATGTGATTTATTCAGTAGTTTTCGTAGATAATAACAAATAAATTGTTAAATGAAATTAACAATTAGGAGAATAATTTCCAGTTGCTGCAATAGGATTCGAGATTTTGAATTTTCACACTTGAGTGCACATGCCCAATAGCTAATCAAATGAAGGGAACTTGTCATTATTGCTAATGGTGGTAATAAATGTCTCCCAAATCAGAGGAGGACCTCCAAGGGTGATTAGTACCATCTCTCTATCGGATATAATCTCTCAAGCAAACAAAAGTTTATCCTTGAGTTGAGATATCCTCATGAAGTATGATTGAACAATCTCCCCTTTATTCATCTTGATGTCTTTGAGTTGATTCTTTAAAGAAAGAATATGATTCAAGTTGTTGGCTTCATACATCCCAACCAACTTAACATACATTTCCTTGGATTTCTTCAATTTTGAAACATAAGTGATCAAATGGTCTCTTAAAGAATCAATAATAATTTTCTTAGCTTTGACATCACCTTTCTTGTACTTGGACTTGGCAACAACAGTAGCATTTTCCAGAGCCTCAAGTACCTTGCCTTCAACATATTCCATGACATCGTTCTCCTCTACAGTCAAATCATCCCTAGCTCTCCAAACAACATAGTTAGATGATTCATTCGACTTCTCTTCAATCTTGAAGTATGAGGTGGTCATCTTGACCAAGTCAAGTGATCTTCAACAACAAATAGTATCTCTTCAAAAGGTGATTTCTCTTGTCTCCTTGGGCTTGTCTTCACCTCAGCTTTGATACCATGTTAATTTTTCAATGTTCTATGTTGTAACATTCAATTAGACAATTTCCTCTTTCAATAGAAATCACTTTATCCAATTATTTTTCAATCACCCAATAACTATAAGCAATTGTAGATAGAATAGTAAACCATACGCACAATAGAAGACAGCCAAGATCAATAGAGACACAAAGATTTTTTATCAAAAACCAAGGAAAAAACCCACAAGGGGGAAAACCCTAACCAAATTATTCTTCTATTAGATGTTCATCAAATGTTCAACAGAGAGATACATAACCCAATTACATCAACAACTAGTCAAAGCCTTGAGCAACCAAGTCAACCAACCAATATCTAATCAAATATGAGCATACAAGTCAAATCTGGTCAAATACCAATTCTGCGATTTTCTGTCAACGTCAACAATAGTCAACTCAGCCCTAACCAGTCACAAGTCAATGGTAAAATCAGCCTCAAACAGTTTGGTCAAAGCAGCAACAAACTCGGCCTTCCTTGCTTGGTCAAACCCAGTTCAAACAGTGCACAAATCTGCCTAAGAAATCAGTTAAATTCAAAGCCAACCCTATGGTCAAAGTTCCTAGAAAATTTTGGCCTTATCTCTCCTGAATTCGGCCTCCAAAAACAGATCCAAAACTAAATCAAACCAAGTCAATGCTAGTCAAAAGTGCCAAACATAAAAGTCAATGCTACCACATAATTCTCTCTCTCCTCATTGCACGTGTGAGCTCAGACCCTGCAATTTTCAGACTAGATCGAACCAACGAGGAAGGATGAATGATGTGATGTGATGACTCCAAGTGATGTGACCTTAGGTGTATTTACATCTGGATGTGGTGGACGAATTTCTCCTTTTGGGATGACTTATACTTTAGGTGTTGACTTTCAAAAAAATAATTTTCCATGAGAAAATATTTTTTCCAAGGGCTAGAAAGGGTCCCTTAGGGTTTGTTGGGCCTCTCTAAGGAGGGAATCGCTCCTTCAATTGCCAATTTTCAACAACCACAATAAGGTTGGATGCTATAGTTTGGATTGTCTTTCTTTTCTTGCTTTGAATGGTGATACACAGTACTTCGTAGATTGCAGAAGTGATGGTTTGTGTTTTTTCATCTATACCACAAAGATTCGTATCACGGAGAAGGAGATATGTCACAAATCTTGCATCATCATATAGGTTTTTTCCTTTTGTGTATTTCAGATTTCAGGACCATCATTGACACTTCATAGGTGCCATAGAGAGCTTGGTTCATTGTAGGAAAAGGAACCAATGGAACTTGCATCAGCATAGAGAGATATGTTACAAGAACTTGCATCACTGTAGAGAGAAACATGCTACAAGAAATCACATCACAGGGAGCCTTGTATATTGTGTGTTACAGTCAGTAAAATCCTCAGATAATTTGCATTACACAGGAACTATTATAGAAATCTGACCTTCCTTTCTTTCTTGAGTGAGTGCATATATTATACCATCTAAAAAACTTGGTCTTCGTCCTTTTTGTGCTCAGATGTATGTTGATGGGTGATTCTTCTCACAGATATTCAACCTACTAGCCGAGACTTCAGGTGCTTCTTTGATTTTCCTTAGCTCTAATACCATGTTGAAAGTCATATACAATGTAGAATTTCTTATCATGGTAATTCTTTTTCTTCGTATTTACTTTGATTAGTTATGTCATCAAGCAATTACACATTAAATATAGAAATCATAATGCACAAGAAATAAAGACACAAGAAGTTAGGCCAAAGGCCAGGGCAAAACCCACAAGGGGAAAACTTGTCAATTTGTTCCTTATAGCTTCTTCATCAACAAGAGAAATCCAAGTCAAACAAACTAGTGATCCAAGTGCCGAGTTAACCCTGCAGATTCTACTATAACTCCAATAAGTTTGGTGGAAAAAATGCCACATGTCTATCCTTAAATTCCATGTCACATAGAGATAGAATATCGCATAGATATTAATGTAATGTTATCTCAGGTAGATCATATTCATAAAAGAAACAATGCAAAAAAAACACGGATGTATGCCTCCATTAGTAACTCAGAGAATTCGCATATGAACCTCAAAATATTTCACACTGCGACCTCAGGAATCTTCACATCATAGAGAGGAATATGCCATAGGAACTTCACATTACAAAGATAGAATATGTCTTGGAAACTTGCATTATAGAGATAGATGATGCCACTGAAGACACGCCTTCTCATGCCTCAGATTTATGCCACAGACCCGAATTATCTTACCACAAAAGATATCCAAAATTGATGCCAAACGATGAAGGATATGTGCCAACATATAGTTGTTCGATCATATGAAGGGACACATAATTTGGGCAGGCCAACTTGTCTACTCGAAGGGCCGAGTTGGCAACTTGGACAAACAAATGATGCTTACAAAAATTCAAAATTTTCTTCTTTTCATAGGGTCACGAAGAACATGCCCTTTGTTTTTTTCTTTTAACCAAAATAAAGCATGGAAAACATGCTTGACAATAAAAATAATAATAACAATTTTTTTTATTTTTTTTGCATAAAATACATATTGACACAAGTACAGTGAAAATTAAGAAGACCAAACCTAGTTACAATTCCAACAATATGGGGACCTTGGAGTGGATCTACTAGGACATATGACTTAGGGAGCCCTTGGGTTTTTTCTCTTTACTCTCATGGAAAAGTGTTCTTCACGCTGTAAAGGTTTTCATACCTATAGAAGCACACTTATCTTATATCCAAGCAATGATCCCCTTATAATTAGTCACAGTTTCGGCCATGGACTTTTGGAACAAACCCACCTTTCAAGAACACTCTACAGGTGTTCATGCAGAGATAGTTCTTGAAGCACTTTTGTAATTCCTAATGCAATTCATGATTCCCTAGGCACTGGTCACATCGCCCACAAAGGTTTGGGGCTATTTCTTCATGCACTAAACCTCTTATTCCATGCTACATCGTAGATTCTTGAACACTCACATTATTTACTCATTTGGAGGCATTTTTTGCATGATTTGTGTAGGTTTTAACCCCGTACAAAAATTACCTGCATACGAATTCTAAAAACATAGAAAATAAACAATGCGAGAGCATAACACATAAAACACATATACACATATATTTTCCCCTGGATCCCAAAACCGGGACTACCAGCTTGATTTTTCATTATGCTCCTTTCAATGTTACAATACATATTTATACATGCCGAAACATCCAATGCCATGGATTGAAAACCATCGCGTCCAAAACCATGGACCACAAACCATCGCGTCCAAAACCATGTGCGAAAAATCATGCAAAAAACCATAAGTAGGTCCGCCCAACTTAATATAGGGTCCATTTTTGCCCATTCAAGTTGCAGTAGATTCAGAATGAAAAGATATCTGCCATGGGGCTATTTCTAGGAACTTCCTCGGACTTTCATTTTCCTCTGTGAGGAACACTTAGACTTAGGAGTCTATCCAAAATCCATTTTGGATCACGCCTTCCCACTAAAAGAACTTTTGGTCTCCAAAAGACTGATATACTGATCTGAACAGTAAATGAGAATAACAACACCCTCTTCTTTCAGCGACCACACACTTGCCTTGTATAGTGCCTCTGAACCAAAGTCTTTGGCCACTTCCCTTCCTGGATGGGTTGGTCTTCCTGGGAAGAACAGCCTTCCTCCTTGCCTTCCTGCAGAACTCCTGCTTAGATGGTCATAGAAGGTAGTTTGAACTTTTCTTCCTTGATCATTGATCAAAGGTGGCTCAAACAAATGTGAAGTACATCTGCTCCACAAAACTTTCATTTGTACTTCTTTGAAAAGCTGTCAACAACACTGTTAACAACGACTAGATGGTCTAAACTCCTGCTTCAACAAAAGAAACAAATTTCACATCTTGTGAACACCTCCATGTCTTACATCTGCATACAAATGATGGACTAGATAACAAGCCCACAAAACATGCCTTTAATACAAATGACCCTTCAAGTCAAGCATGTAGAAAAAGGCCATTAGGACTCTTTTAAAAAAATGAAACACTTCATCATTATCTCCATTTTGGAGACCAAGTTAACTTCTCCCAAGTCAACATTACATGCATGTTACAACAAAGCAATCAACCCTTCAAGTTAATTAAACATACATGTTCAAATACAAGGAAATCATCAACATCTCTGTGTTCATGCATATCAAGCTTATGCATGCATTTCATCCTTCAACTTTCACTTAAGCACACTGTACTTTCGAAGTTGAAATGAAATATAATGTTGCAACTATAAAGTGAGTCTCCTACTCAACTTGTCCATTCACCTTCTTGGTAGAAACCTACAACTTGCATCTCATTAACAAAGAAATGCAAATAGATGCATCAATAGACATGCAATCTTAATTGGATAATAACTCTAACCATTTCTCACCAATCCCTTTCAAAGGTACTACCTTTGTCTGCACATCAACATCAACATGTGAATCATCCTCAGACACCTCATTCATGGAATCTTCCTTTCCATTTCTGCCATCTTCCCCCTCCACCTTCTTCAGTTTTAGTGAAAGCATTGTTGGATTCAGAGTCCAACACTTTTCAGCAAGATGCCCTTGCTTATGGCAGTAAGTGCATTGCATGTGCATCCTCTTGACATCATGACTTGCCTTGCCCAATCGACCTTTGGCTTCTTGCTTCTTGTCCTCCAAAAGTTTCCTGTATGTGGCTATTCTCTTCCAACATCTAGAAACATGATGGTTATCCAAACCACAAAAGGAACATGCAATTATTTTCCCATATCTATGTGGAAATTTATCATGCTTTACAAAATCAAAACATGTTTAGAACCAGATTTATACCTTTCTCTTTCACCTTTATTACCTTCATGAGGAGTTGAATTGAATGAAGAAGTAGCTTCAAGGCCGTTAGAGTTTCCACAACTCTCTGGTTCAAGTGTGTGCTTCTGAACACCTACATCCTGCAAATGATGTTTCAAGCTATTGCATTTCTCCTTAATACAATCTTCACACTCTTGAGGTGGAAGACCTGCAATGCAACTCCTCCTTGGAGTCGTTTCAATGGTCTTCATGGCAGCTTTGGCACTCTCTCCATAAGCTTGTCCATAGCCAAGACCCAAATACCTAGGCCTTTCCTCGACTATTATTGGCTCAACAATACCCTGTGCATGTTTACCCAAGCCTTTTCCTTCATAGCCCATCTTGGACATTAGCTTGGAACCTATGCCTTTGGTATGTTTTTCAAAAGAACCAATATAAGCATTATTAGAGGAAATTGAAGACAAACTGGAACCATTTACCTCTTCTTCAAGCCGATACTTGATTAAGGCTTCTTTAGCAACAAAGAGTTGTGACTCCAACTCATGCATTCTTCTTAGGTTCATATTTGCAATATGAAGTTGCCTCTCCATTTCCTGCAATTTGTCAGAAAGCATCTGCTTTTCTTCCTCCACGAAATTCAACTACTCTCTAATTCTACTGCTCTTCCTTCCATCCTCATACATTTCTCTCACCATGTCCATCATGGTGGCCAAATCTTCCTTCATGTCTTCATCAAAGATTCTTGTGAAGAAAGAAGAATTTGAGGACTCACTTGTAGAAGTTGTCATTATGCCAATGAACAAAAGAACTTCAAACAAGATTAATAAAGAGCTTATTCAACAACCTTTCGCAACAAACCTCTTGTGCTTCAAGGATTGCCTTGAGGTCCTTTGGGATAGAAGAATGCCTTCAGCCCTTCTTCCTTCTTGTCCTTCCTGGACTGAGCTATCAAGAGCTTTCCCTTCACCTCTGCAAAATCAAACAATAGTCAGTCTGCAACAAGCATACAATCAATCCTTGACTGCCAAAACACCTTCTAGGCAAGCAATCTTTGCTTTGTTAATCAAGCATTCTGATATAACCTTTTTTGGAGGTGGGGTTAATCAATCTCAAGCTTCGATACCACCTGATTTGAAAATGGGGCACTAAAGGCTTCTTGTGAATTTACAAGAACCTCTCCCACTTCCAAAGTTTAAATTATTCCCAAGTCTTTATGATTAACCAAATTCATGCTTGAAAATAGGTGTATGCTTGTGTTTATTTTTTTTTTACTGTTTATGTGCTTTAAAATTATATTGTTTATGCTGATATAACATACATATAACAGTAAATAATGTAGCCATAAAACAAACACTTAAGGCAACAATTTAATTAGGAGTTCACCCAAAACTCCTGGGCTACGTCTCCGTGAGCTCTAGTCAACTCGACTAGGCTCTCTGGGTTATGGTATAAATCCTTTTACAAGCTCCTGGCTCAACCACATTGGTTTACACAGAACACAATGGGTTTAGACACCATCTTATCCCTGGCTCTTGAAGCTCTCGGCTTTCTGGCTCTACGCTCTGGCTCTAGCTCTCGGCTTTCGCTCTGGCTCTGGCTCTTGGTTCTATCTCTGGCTCTGGCTCTTGGCTCTGGCTCTGGCTCTGGCTCTTGCTCTGGCTCTTCAGCTCTGGCTTCTTTGAGCTCTCAGTAGTCCGCTTGACCTCCAAGCGACTCTCTCAGCAACTTTTTGCTCTCTGGTTTTCCCACTTGACCTCCAAGTGACTCCAAGGCTCCCTCAGCTGCTCTGTGCATTAGCTTTCGCTCCCCTATTCCCTCAATCGTGCTCTCTAACTCATTTGAGATACTTTTCCGGCTTTTCGACTACCCCAGCCATTTCTCTACATATCATCATCTCTCTATGCCTCTGTGGCTTCGCTGCTTCTTGTCAGTTCAACTGGCCATCTGGCTCTGCTGCTCTGTGGCTTCAAAATGCATCATTGCCTGTAAAAACGCTCGCTTTATGTTAGATGATCCAAAAATACAATTTTATCATAGGTTATAAAATTAGAATAAAATAATTATTAAAATTAATAATTATTATTCTAGAATGTTTAATTATCTAATGGCGACTTTTAGAATTAGCATATTGTTGTAACTAGATATGACTCTCCAAATGTGTCGTATCTTAGGCTCTATTTTAGGAGATTAGTTAGCTAGTTGGTTTGAATAGCATTTATTGTAAATGGACACTTGTTATTTAATAAGTGATCCATAATTAGAGGTAGTTAGGACATGGAGCTTATAAATAGCTCATTGCAAGAGTGTTTGGTTGTTCGGGTGTAAACTCTTGCAAAATCAATTATAAGGGCACATAGTGTTAGGATATTCCGACACATAGGATATAGTTAAGTTCAACTTGGTCTAGTGTAGAGTTAGGTATAGAGTTAGGTAAAGTGTGTTTCTTTACTGTTGTACATTTTGTAACTTACAATCCGACGGTCACGATATGTAGTGATCCGACGGTTCATTCTCTCCTCAGTATTACCGACACTTGATCCGTGGCTTGACACCCGATTGGTCCATGAGTTCTATTTAAAGCGCATGGAGGGTCATTGTTCGGGTAATCCGCGCATGAGAGAAGCTTATGTAAATTTTCATTCTTTGATTAATAAATTGCCTGTAGTAGCCACGTTGGCGCAGGCCGTGGACTGTTTCCCTCTTTGAGGGTTTTAACCATGTCAAAAATACTGGTGTATTGATCTGTGATCTGGTTGTGAGCGGTGTCCTTTTGGTGTTCTTTCTGAGGAACTTACCCTGTAAATTCCTACATGGTATCAGAGCTATTTGAGGGCCGCGTCCGTTGGTGATCCAAATCTGAAGCCGGTAGAACTGCATGCGGCTGTCGTTTCCTAGATCTACTGTTTCTGACTACTTTCGGGCCGAGAGGACTGCTCTGTTGCGTTCGGAGCATCTGTTCCAGTGAGGAAACCCTTTCGTTTCACGCGAAAAGGTTTTCAGTAGCCCTAGCTACGTCATTTTTCAGATCGGGAGGTATACAGTGTTTTTGCAGTTTACTGTTATTTTCTCTCTGCTTATTTCGGTTTCGGTTTATTTACCTTTTTTTTAACCGGATCTATACCTTTCATTTCTGCGTATGCTCTTTGCCCTGCGACTCTGTGCGATCTGGGCAAATCAGAAACAGAAAGAAAGGATTTTTCTCATGCGTATGCTCTTTTCCCTGCACCTTAGTGTGATCTTGGAAAATCAGAAACATTGAGAAAAATATTTAGTTTTTCGGCTAAAGCTAACTTCGAGCTGCAAGGTTTGTTTTTCTTTGCATATTCGTGTTGGGTTTTGTGTTTTGTGTTTTGTGTTTTGTAGGGAAAAAGAGCTTTCTCAAGGCAAGCACGCAAACCAAGGCCCCCCCCCTCTCTCTCTCTCTCTCTCTCAAATTTTTTGTATAGATCAATTGGTTCAAAGCTATTTTAAGAGAGTAGAGGTCTTGGGTTCAAGTCTCCATTTTGTGGGGGCGGATTTTTTTTTTTTCATTCCCGCACATTCGCGCACTTTGCCGGCAACTTCAACAAATTTTTTTCAAAAAGCCATAACTTCTTCATCCAGAAGCAGAGTATCGTGGTGCCGTGGAAGCTAGTAAGGAAGCCTTGTGGCTTCGTCAGATCCTATCAGAGTTTGGCTTTGAGCAGCAGCATCCAACCACACTTTGGTGTGATAATCAAAGTGCCATTCAGCTATGCAAAGATCCAGTCCAGCATCAGCGCAGCAAACACATTGAACTACACATGCACTTCATCAGAAAGCTCATTCATGACCATGTTCTTGAAGTGCAATATTGTTCAACAGATGATCAGGTTGCAGACATCTTCACAAAGGCTCTCACAGAGGCAAAGTTTACTAAACTTCGATATATGCTTGGAGTTCAGGAAGTTGTCACTAAGGGGGGATAGGCTCTAGTGCCTCCTTCCTTCTCCTATTGTATCATATTTGTAAATCCTTCAATCCTATCCCAAGTTGTTCTTAAGGGGGGATGTTAGGATATTCCGACACATAGGATATAGTTAAGTTCAACTTGGTCTAGTGTAGAGTTAGGTATAGAGTTAGGTAAAGTGTGTTTCTTTACCGTTGTACATTTTGTAACTTACAATCCGACGGTCACGATATGTAGTGATCCGACGGTTCATTCTCTCCTCGGTATTACCGACACTTGATCCGTGGCTTGACACCCGATTGGTCCATGAGTTCTATTTAAAGCGCATGGAGGGTCATTGTTCGGGTAATCCGTGCATGAGAGAAGCTTATGTAAATTTTCATTCTTTGATTAATAAATTGCCTGTAGTAGCCACGTTGGCGCAGGCCGTGGACTGTTTCCCTCTTTGAGGGTTTTAACCACGTCAAAAATACTGGTGTATTGATCTGTGATCTGGTTGTGAGCGGTGTCCTTTTGGTGTTCTTTCTGAGGAACTTACCCTGTAAATTCCTACACATAGAAGTGAAGGCAATTTTGCCTTGATCGCAAATGATTTTACTGAACCTTCCACATACAAAGAGGCAGTAAAACATAAAGAATGGCAACAGGCTATGGTTGAAGAATATCAAGCAGTAATTGATAACAACACTTGGAAACTTGTTGATTGTCCAGCAAATGTTAAACCCATAGGGTGCAAATGGGTTTACAGAATTAAGTATAATCAGAAGGGTGAACTTGAAAAGTATAAAGCACGACTTGTCGCAAAGGGTTTTGCGCAACAGGAAGGCATTGATTATGAAGAAACTTTTGCTCCAACAGCTAAATGGAACACCATCCGATTAACACTTGCATTGGCCGCTCAAAAAGGATGGAAAGTTCATCAAATGGATGTAAAAAGTGCTTTTCTCAATGGGGATTTACAGGAGGAAGTGTATATGACCCAACCACCAGGTTTTGAAGTTGAAGGACAAGAACATAAAGTCTGCAAATTGATCAAGGCTTTATATGGGTTAAAACAAGCTCCCCGAGCTTGGTATGCAAAGATGGATGAATACCTTAAGAAAGTTGGTTTTCAACGAAGTGAATCTGATGATACTTTGTATGTGCGACAACAGGGAAAATATTTGGTAATTCTTGTTATGTATGTAGATGATTTGATCATCACTGGCAATCATGATGATCATATTGCACAGGTGAAAAAGGAGTTACATGCAGGTTTTAAGATGACAGATTTGGGATTACTTCACTACTATCTTGGAGTTGAAGTCTTCCAACGTCCACATCATATTTTCATTTCTCAGAGTAAGTATGCCGCAGAGGTTCTTCAGTGATTTGGCATGCAAGATTGCAAGCCCGTTCTCACCCCCATGGAGCAAAACTTGAAACTTTCAAAATTTGAAGGGGGGGAAAAGGTGGACAGTACAACTTACAGACAGTTGATTGGCAGCTTGATTTATTTGACAAATACTCGTCCTGATCTATCTTATGCAGTCAGTATTCTTTCACGTTTTATGCAGGAACCACGAGACAACCACTGGAATGCAGCCAAAAGAGTTCTTCGATATATCCAAGGAACAAAAGATTTTGGTCTTCTTTACACAAAGACTAAAAATTTTGTACTTGGTGGATATTCTGATGCCGAATTTGCTGGGAGTATTGATGATCGAGCATCAACATCAGGTTATTTAATGAATATGGGGTCAGCAACAGTATCTTGGAGTTGTAAAAAACAAGCTACAGTGGCCACGTCTTCAGCAGAAGCAGAGTACATTTCAGCATGGGAAGCAGCATGTGAAATTGTTTGGTTCCGCCGAATTTTGCAGGACTTGGGCATTTCTTAGGGAGAAGCTACATCATTGTTCATTGACAGCCAGTCAGCCATCAAACTTGCCAAGAACCCAGTTTTTCATTCAAAGACAAAGCATGTGGACACCAAGTATCATCATATCAGGTCTCTCATTGCCAAAGATGTCCTCAAACCAGTTTATTGTCCTTCCGAAGATCAGATCTCCGACATTTTCACGAAACCGCTTGGCAGAATAAAATTTACTAAGTTCAGGGATGAACTTGGTATCTGTTGTAATGTATCTTTGGATCATAGGGGGGAATGTTAGATGATCCAAAATACAATTTTATCATAGGTTATAAAATTAGAATAAAATAATTATTAATTTAAGATTTTAAATTAATAATTATTATTCTAGAATGTTTAATTATCTAATGGAGACTTTTAGAATTAGCATATTGTTGTAACTAGATATGACTTTCGAAATGTGTCGTATCTTAGGCTCTATTTTAGGAGATTAGTTAGCTAGTTGGTTTGAATAGCATTTATTGTAAATGGACACTTGTTATTTAATAAGTGATCCATAATTAGAGGTAGTTAGGACATGGAGCTTATAAATAGCTCATTGCAAGAGTGTTTGGTTGTTCGGGTATAAACTCTTGCAAAATCAATTATGTAATTGTTTTTTAATGATTAATAAAATTACGTGTCTGAGGACACTTCTGCCATTACTTTATCGGAACTCAAATAATATGACACCGTGTTTATAATTCCCTTTCGGGTCTGCTTTATTGCTGCAGGCAATTTCCTTTGTATTTCGGTTTTTACACTGAAACGCGCTTATACACAGGAAAATCCCTTTTACCAGAACTCAAAACTTATAGAACCGTGCCTATAGAGTCCATCGGGTCTGGCGTTATCACCCCTTTTATATCACTGCGAGGTGACGTTGCGATGCGATATATCGCAATCGCAAGTCACATTGGCCCGGGGGTCCATCCTTTGCCTCGTGGCATCGCCGATGCTGATCTGCCGATATCGGAGATCGCAATCGCATTGCTCGGGGTCCCGACATCAGACACAGGCCTATCTTTGACTCAATATATCGGAGATTGGAGATCAGGGGTCTCTTCCCTTTCTGCTTAAGTCCACCTCCTTGGCGCTTCTCCGATGTGATTTCCCTTTATAAGGGTTTTTTACCATTTTTAGGGGATTTTGCCTCTTTTTCCAAAGAACAAAGGGCATCTTCTTTCTGCGATAACTTCTGCATTCTAAGTCCATTTTTGCCCATTCAAGTTGCCATAGATTCAAAATGAAAAGATCTCTACCATGGGGCTATTTCCAGGAACTTCCTTGGACTTTCATTTTCCTCTGTGAGGAACACTTAGACTTAGGAGTCTATCCAAAATCCATTTTGGATCAGTTTCGTGGTTTAAAAGTTTATCTATAATTAAACCTAGCCAATGTTACTAGAAACAGATTAGTCATTGAATTGGTTAGCCCCAAAAATATGAATCGGATTGGAATTGGTAAAAAAGGGAAAAAAACAAGACAAAAATATTGGTCAACCAAAATTTACATAAAATATTCAAATTTAAAAAAAAAACATATACATTCACATGCATCCATATGAACCCAAACCGTTGCACACAAATGTGCATAGTTTCTCAAATATATATATATATATATATATATAGCAAGAGTTCACATAACCAAAATAGCATCGAGTGCGATCCATCATTGAACCAAAAATACATCAACAAAGAGGCTCTAAATGGCCTCTAGAGTCCAAAATAATTCATGCTACATCAAAATTGCAAATAACTACATATGATCAAAATCATTGCCTATATTGGGATCCTCATAATCAATATCACCCTCTGAGCATTAAAATAACATCGAGAAAGCTTAACATGGCAAATCAATGATTTTGCTTGAGTGAAGGGTACATTTTTACTAGGGTTATGACAGAGGATTTCAACATTCAATGCTAATAACATGGAGGAACATAGAGGGATTGATTCTCTTGATTAAATTCTTGTTCCATACCCTCAGACATGATAGAATCCAATGGAAATATTGGAATCCTATCAATCTGAAATCTTGAAAACCGTTAAGTCTACTGAATTTTAAATTGGATCTAAAATTCTACTTTCTCCATATGAAATTCAATGAGGTTGGAAGTTGGAACCACTATCTTAAACATTACCATTAATTACATAGCATTAATGGGGCTCTAGAATTGAGTATTAGGCTTCCCCACTCAAAATCTATTTTCTTTGTTTAAATTGAGTTTTGTGGATCATTATTCATGTTGTTCAGAACTAGTCGGTTCAAAGCAACTAGTTTTGCCTCCAAACCAATTAGATCGGCCAGTTTGTAGTTTTAACCCTGTACAGAAATTACCTATAAATAGATTTTTAAAACAAGAAAAATATACAATGATGAGAACACAAAATATACACAGAGATTCTCTCTTGGAACCCAAATAAGGAAAACCAGATTGATTTTTCATTATATTCCTTTCAATGTTACAATACATTATATACATGTCGAAGCATCCATAAACCCCAATCCATTAATCCTGGATTAGAACATAACCATAGTTCCCTTGACTGGATCTACAAAATACCATGGGCAAAAACCATCATGCCCTAAACCATGGGTAGGTCCATCCACCATCCTTGTGTCCACCTTCCATCCTTGGGTCTGCTCAACTAATATTGGGTCCGCGTAAAAGTAAATAAAAAATCTCGGGGCGCCCCACACCCCTTGCAAGGGAGCCACTGCAAACCCCCCAACGCAGTGTAACAACACCTAGGGTTGGTCATGGAAAGAAGATAACACATCCCCAACACAGTTCTAGTCTGATTCCAATAACCCTAGACCTAACATATATTCCATTTACTAGAAGGTTGTTACAAGCTTATTATTTATATCTAGTGGTGAGACTTATCTCTAAATTGCATATCTTTTACTTAGGGATTATCTTGGTGAATTCTAGAATTAATGTTGAATAACCCCAGGGGGTATTCACCTTTTCATTTTAGGTTCATGCTTATCTCATTATACATTTGTTGTGAGCTTGATTCTAAGTTACTTGGGATGTTACAACCCTAGCTTATTCATTCAAGACCATTTGTTTGAAAGTGGAAATATCTCCCTTGGATTGCTTTCTTTCTCGCTTAAAATATGGAAATTTGGATTATTTAATCTATAAAACAGATTTAGAAGCGTGGGACAGATTTAGGCTTGTTCCAAATTCAGCATACACCTAAAGCACTATACATACTTTGTTTATGCTATCTGATTTCATTTCAAGTGCTTTAAAGCAGCTTAAAGTGGTTTCTTTCAAGTAGCCTCTTCTAAGTTTGATTTATTGGAATGGTAAAAGTGCAAATCTGAAGTTGTTTTTGTACATACTCTAGAATCAAATTTGACATGAACATCCACTAGCTCCTTACTAATACGATGATATCTCTCAAGTGGTTAATTATGATTTTATGTTAGTTGTTGGGTATGTGTTATATTCTTTGCATGAGTAGCCCCTCATGCAATTTGTATGCGCTAGGCATAGTCAGGGCAGAGCCCCCAAATATTTTTTGGCAATTTTTTGCATTCATTTTTGGCGGTTTTTGGCAAACATTTTTTGCTTTAGCAGTTTGTCGGCATGGTGGTTTAGCCCATGGTTTTATAATTTCGATTAAGGAACTCTATTCGTATTTTAATCTAGGGTTGATGGATTGGGGGTTTATGGATGCCACAGGTTATACATATTATATTGTAACATTGTAAAGATATAATATATTGAAAAATCTTTCTGGTTCTCCTGTGCTGTAGGATATTCTGGGCATTGACATTATAAAGGTCATTAAGGAATGAAGGGAAAATGGTACGATCATACAAGTGTTTAGCTCAACATTTATAATAACTATTGCAAAAGAAAGAGACCCAAAATGTTAGGAGTCTATCCCAGGGTTAAAGCAAGTCTTAGATGAGCCCCAAAAAATCCAAAAGAGAAGAAGACCCATGCCCCCATGCCACCTACAAGAAGGGAGGCCATGACACAAAGGAGATTCAATGCGGAAGAAAAAGGTAACCCAAGGAGGAATGGGGCAGGTGGATGGATACAACTACAGAATGATAATGAAGATGAGATTCAAGAAGGCCAGGGAAGAAGAACAAACAACCTTGCGGAGCTGACAGCACCAACCACAATTATTTCACTTACAAGAGAAAATGAGTTGGCAGAGAGTTTTTGTGACTTTGTATTAATCATTGGATGGTTGTCAGATACACTACAGGTCAGCAGTGAATAGCAGTATTCACCATCAAGTGAGTAAGAGGGATAGTGGATATGGCTACCAGTTATAGACACATTTTGTTCACTAGAGTATTAGTGTGGCATTTGCAGAATCGCAGGTACTAGACTAGCTTACTTTTGTAGGATGTATTCTTGCAGAAACAATGTTCAGAATAGAAAAAATAGAGGATTAGCCAAATTACCAAGTGGAGCTTCTTGAAAATCTGCCGGTAGCTCATGCCAATATCTGGTTAAACATGAAGTTTTAGAAGCGACAACTCTCATGTGGGTCACTCCCATACATTTATATGCAAGGGCAGCAGCTGCCATTTCTTTGTTTCTCTCATATGTTGAAGCACAATACCTGTAAAGAAAATAGAGAAGCCACCGTATCAAAATCTGAATCAGCATGACTACAATTCAGAACTGCTTGAAAATTTGTCCAAAAGTACTGAGTATCCAGGTTCACATCCAACTTAGCTAATGTTAAAAGAATAAGAATCAAAAATTTTGTCGCAAATTCTATCTGGTTATGGGACTTACTCAAAAAGCCTGACAGCATCCGTGTATAATGTCATAAACTGAGGTATTTCTCCATGCTCTGCATTCTCAAGATTGGAAGGCTTCAACAATGAAGCAGCCTGAAGAAATTTTAAAGCTGCTTCAAAGTAAAGGCTTGTGGTGTCATATCCACTACCTCCTCTAGCCTGCAACATCTATTTCCAGCAAAATTAGACTGCTAAAGCAGATATAGTTTTAAACAAATTGCATCAAATCACAATTAGAATTTTTTAGGCTAGGTATACTTGGAGTGATAAGGGTAATTAACATCAATTAAACCTTTAATCTGTTTGCAGTACGTTTCAAATCCCTGGCCTCTTTTAATGCAGTATTTCCTGCAGCTTGCTCAAGTTCTGTCTTAACGGGACTTGCAGCAACTGCTCCCACAGGAACCCTTCCCGCAACTACAATAGTTGAAAGAGGGTTTGTGCTGTGGATCTCTGCTATATGCAAGTTATCAATTTTGCTTGATTCTTTGAGTGGCCTTGACAATTCATTATTAGAGCCATGAATTGCTTGTCTGGCCTTAGCCTTCTTAAGAGGCTTCTGTACCGCTGCCTCATCTTCATTCTTGCGCTTTCCTTGTCCTGGAGTGCCCTCTCCTGCAAAAGATGAAGAGATAATTGTGGGAAAAATATCAAGATTTTATTACAGTCCGACACCAAAATGATAGGACAAGTTTAAAGGAAAATGTAACAAATGCAGAAAATTATAGATAAATGGTAAAGTACATTAGAAAAGATTCACCAAGTGGCAACCCCAAACAAGAGAGGATTTACATACACATACCTCTATTAGAGGCATTTTGTTTCATCTTCCATATTTCTCCTTGTTTGTAATTGTGCATTCCCATTGCAGCACCATTCCCCTTAATCTCTTGGCTTAAAATACATGTGCCTGGTTGATTTTTTTCTAGAGGATTTTGGAGTACATCAGTTGAGCTCTTACTCTTTACAAAAGGCTTCACACTGGGGATCAGTGCTTCATGCCAGCCGTCAACTTTGCTTGATTCTCTGGGAACTGTTGACAATTCACTATTAGAGCCATCAATTGCTCCTCTGGCCTTAATCTTCTTAAGAGACTTATGCACCCCTGCCTTAACTTCATTCTTGCGCTTTCCTTGCCCCACATTGCTCTCTGCTGCAAAGGATGAAGAGGTCACTGTGAGAAAAACTCTATAGAATTAATAATTTTATTACTGTTCGAGCAATGACCAAAATGATAGGACAAGTTTGAAGGAAAATGTAACAAGTGCATAAAATCATATGTAAGTGACAAATTACGTAGAAAAAAATTACCAAGTGGCAATTAAAACACAAGAAAGGATTTGCAAACACATACCTCTATTAGAAGCATTATGTTTCAGCTTCGATTTTTCTTCTTGTTTCAATTTCTCAATTCCCATTACAGCACCATTCCCCTTAATGTCTTGCTGTAATATGCCTTTACCCACTTGAACTTTTTCTAGACGCTTTTGAATTTGAACTACATCAGTTGAGCTATTGCTCCTAACAGAGCTTGGTTTATTCTTTTTTGAAAGAGAACTTGAGTGGTTTATTGAGTCTGCAAAAATCATGAGTTGAATCCTTAGTTCTTCTTTCTTACCAACGCTGGAAATCACACTTGACCTTAAATGTTTTATGTATTCAGTTGACTCAGCTTGTTTGTTATCAAAGAGGGCTTCAGACAGAGGAGCACCTGGATGTTGAAGCGGCTCTTTATTTGCACCCACCTGACACTGGCCTGCTTGTATGCTGTACATCCCATTAACAGCTTGCGTGGTAGAATCTTCACTAACATCACACCGATTCATGTCTGGCCTGTTGAAACAACAGCAAACTAACATCAATTAGGTCATGAGAAACCAGAAAACTCACCTACAGCCCACACATATATCAAACATGATATTTATGTACTTGTTAGTAAGTTGTTAACTATGACAAAGACTAAATCAGACATAAACTTACAGCCAATAAAGCATCTGACAGAACCACTTTTTTGGAAGTGATGAAAGTTCTACCCCAGATGGCAGCAAGCGCCATTTCTTACAGGCATCACAGATTACCGAGTTCGAAAACTGATGTATCTTGTCCTTTGATGCTTCTTTTGTTCCTTTCATGTATGCATCAGATGTCTTTAGAGTTGATTTCCCTGATTCCCCTATGATTTCTTTTTCCAGCCATCCATGACAAACGTCTTTTGAAGAGGTCTCTGTTGGACGTTTTAAATTATTTGGAGCATTCTTTCCAAATTTGCAATAAGTCTCCCTTATATCTGTAGATTTTGTTTTGTTTCCGTTGGATATTGTTTTGTTTCCCTTTAGTCCTCGAAACTCCTTTACCAACTCAAAGTCATTTTTATTTGTTGAATTATCTTTCTGAAACTCTGTCTTAACAATCAAATTTTCAGTTTCTTTTGGAAAAACCTTCTCATCTGTCTCGGTAAATTGCGGCCGAATATCCGGAAGGGGTGTGGCCAAGGAACCTCCAAGAATTTTATGTGATGCCATAATCTGCTCCGGTTCAAGTAAAAGGACCAACAAAATACGTTTAGTGTTCTAGAGAGGATCTTTGAATCCCTGAAGCGGTATTAAATTAAACAACTCCATTGAACAAAGACAAGAAGTGTAAGCACTGTAAATCAAATGAATAGTACCTTCACCACCCCGTTGTTGGGTAAATTATGAGTACTGTTGTTCTGCGCAATAGGTAGAGTTTCAGGTTGAAGAAATTTCGGTGGGGACCCCTGATGGTTTGTCAAAAAAGAGCGATAGCCTCCAAATTTTGACCCTATTTCAAACATGAATAGAAGACGCACAGATTTTACAATCCTTTGATGACTAAAAGTAAATGAAACGGAGAAATAGTGCACCTTTTATTTATCAGGCCTTGCTAGAAAGGTAAAAATTGTTGAGCAGACAGTTCAAATCTTAAAGAGAAAGCTGCCAGGCTTAGAAAATGAAATAAGCTAGATGCAAACAGGGAAATTTTGTTTTATATAGGTAACAACAGCAGGAAACACATCAATACTCATACTTATTGTAGATAGATCAATATAAATAAAATCAAGGCAACCTCATCGAAAGGAATTAAATTGAAATTATATGATATCTCTCTCAGGTAGAAGAATGTCCATAGTCACAATTCATAGCAGGCTTTGTTTCAGATATTTACGATTAAGGATATGGTTTCTTTTTTTTCTTTCTTAATCTTCGTTGGTACCATCTGATTATTTGTTCTAACTTCATTTGCATTATCAAGTACATAAGTGCATACAAACAACTCTGTTGCAAGAAATAATGTGCTTAAGGCATGAGTTCATTTTTCTATTGCACTGAAAGCCATAATGATTTTCCATGGAAGATCATAAACCTGGTTATCATTTGGAACAAGGACTAAGATTACATGCCTAGTACTGAATTCGGTCACTGAAAGAAACTTCGAGTTACAAGGATATAACAGGCAACTTGTCAATTTAGATAAATAAATTCAAATTGTTGTCTGAGAAGAAAATGTGTTAGCTTAAGAATACACTGGTAGTCTAGTTTGTATGCCAAAGAAATGTGACAGAAAACCCAAAGATAGTTTAAAAAAGACCAAAAATAACAGCCATTATCTCATTTCAAAATGGTGTATAAATTTGTTAGCCATTGTCTGTGTTTGTACATGAACACTACAATGTTTCAAACATGGAGGGAAAATGGCAAAGGACTGTTATTCAACCAACACATTGCTGATGCCACATCCTTCTACTCACCCAAATTCTCAGCTGAGATTTCTTCCTCGAAATCCTTTTGACAGTGACCCGGAACATTCTGTAGTTTAGCATCCTGCATCAACCCCGAAAAAACAATATCTCAGGTCTAGCTAAGAAGAGAACTTGTACTTTTAGATTGAGCAACAACAAAACCATTGACAGAGATTTAGATATGAAGATAGTATTTAAAGATCTGGGAACTATTCCAAGGCTTGTATTCGACTGTTTATTATTAACACAGGCATTGTGATTTCAGCATGCAGCCTTTGAATGGAATGCAACAATTAAACTATGGCCTTTTTCATCACTTTGTAGTGCAGTTAGAAAAAAACATCGGGGGCACTTACAATGTAGGAAAATGCAACATCGGGGTCACAGTTAGATTCGTGGTCCTGGTCGGAGGGGATTTCTCCTTCTTCAAGCTGGCTGTCCTTCATTTCTCTACTATTATTAACAACAGTCACAGCAGTCTGCCGACTTTTTGCAACATGATCAGAAACTAAACCAGACAATATATTGTTGGCTGCTGAAGCAGCATTTGCAGAGAGGACAGTGCCTCTTGAGCTTGCAGCTACCAATTGTGTCTGCTGTAACGATTTTCAAAAATTATTTTTGTAGACTACAGGGTAATAATAGAATATAGAGTATATGTCAAATCTCTCAATCACACAATGTGTAATTACATTAAAACACTGCATGCAATCAATTTAACATCTGTAAATCAAATAGTTTTATACCTTCACTACTGGCTTATTCGGTAAGTTTTTAGTACTATTGTTCTCCCTGATAGATAGGGTTCTAGGATGAAGCAAAACTGACGGAGACGGCAAAAATGAGCCATAGCCTCCAAATCTCGACCCTGTTTGGAACAAATATAAAAGAAGCACAGGTTTTACAACCCTTTCATAAGTAAAATAAAAAAACACACACAAATAGTGCAGAATGAGAAATCTTAAAAAGAAAGATGACAGACTTAAAAACAAATGAAATTAGCAATAGCATCAGCAGAAAACACATCGGTGATCGTACATAATCGTAGATAGATCAATTTAAGGCAAGGCAACATTGTTGAAATGAAATACTTCGAAATTATATGATATATTGCTCAAGTAGAAGGATGCCCACAGTGATAGTTCATAGCAGGGTTTGTTTCAAATATTTAAGGAAGAGGACTTGTTTGAAATTTGTTGGTAACTTCTGATTATTTTTTGTAACTTCATTACAATTATTGAGTACATAATGTTGAAGATGTAACTAGGTTCAGTATTCATAATATATATATATATATTTATCAATGATGTATTTTTATATTTTTTTCAAACATGTTCTTTATGCCAGAGTCAAAAAGAATTTGTTTTTGAGTCAAAAGAAAATTATTTTGTATCATAGTCCATTTGGAAATTTAAAAGAAAGAGAATTTGAAATTTTAGTATGAGCTTAAAGTCCACAAAATGAACAAGTTAGCCCTCTTTGGACAAGTCAACCTAACGCTCTAAGTGGCACCTATTTGACCCACCTAGACAGCTATATATAAGAGACAAGTTCTACATACTTGGATCCCATTCATTCAACAAAACAAGAAGCACATCCGAACCTAGTGAAGGAGAAGAAGAAGAAGAGTCAAAGGAGAAAGAAGACGAGACAAAAGACTAGAAGAATATTCCCTCTTGACCGAATCTTTGACTAGTACTATCTCGCACGTGTGGAAGACGAATTTTCTGTGTAAGAGGCTGAAAATTATGAGGTAGTTGCAGGCCACATCTGATTCCGAAACCATATCTGATTCCGAAATGATCACCACTGTAATCAATGCCTTACCTGAAGTTTGGGATGGTTTTGCTGGAGGCATTTATGCTAGAAAGGAAACTCCATTTTTGAAGAGTGATGGGCTGTTTTCACTTTAAGGAATCAAGACTCAAGGCCAAAAGCAATGCTCAACCTCATAATGAAGATTCTCAAGCTTTTACAGCCAGATTAAAGAATAAATTTCGAAAGAAGAAATTTGGATCTCAAAACAAAAATGCTGGTAACAGATCTCAAGGAAATAAAGATATGTCCACAGTCCAATGGATGTCATGAATATAGACACTACAAGAAAGATTGTCTTAAAAACAATAAGAGGAAGACATTAAAGCTACCAGAAATATTGTCCTAAGAATAATAAGAGAAAGACATTAAAGCATCAACAACTGAAGATGAAGAGAAGCTCCAAAGAAAGTGAAGGACGAAAATCACAAGAATCTCTACTAGTATTCCTTGGAACAAGGAATAGTATTACATGACTGGCACTAATTTTATTTACTGAAAGAAATTCCCGAGCGACAAGGATATAGAAAGCAACCCGTTAAATCAGATGATGAATTTGAAATTCTCTTCATGTAAAAACCATTTGTTTGGGAAGAAAATGCATTAGCTTAAGGATAAATTGACAGTGTAGTTTGTTGGACAGAGAAATATGACAAAGCACTAAAAGAGAGTCTAAAATGATGGGAAAGAACAGTATAAAAAACGGAACCACTTTCTCTTTTTCAAAATTGTCTATAAATTCCATAACCTTTCAGGTCTGTGCTTTTGAGTGAACTCTAGAAAGTTGCTAACATGAAGGACAAAGAGCAAAGAGAAATTGGAGCCCATGTCTTTATACTCACCCATCTCTTTATACTCACTCAAATTCTTAGCTGAGGGTTTTCCTTCAAAGTACTTTAGAAAGTGACCCAAGAGATGCTGTAATTTAATATCCTGGGTAATCCAAAAAAATAAAAATTTTCAATTTTACAAGAAGAGAATAACAGAAAAAAAAAACAGCATGTAAATCGATGGCAGCAGCATGTAAATCGAAAAGAAAATGGGGAGCACTTACAATGGCATCCATTTGATCGTTGTCCTGCTGTTTCTCCTCCATAATTGCTGTCCACCAACTACGTTCTTGAGCCAAAATAAAAATGTACGTTGATGCAGTCCGGTGAGAATTGAAGAGTGTTTCTACTTTTATCAATTTAATTTTTGACACTGGCTAAATGTTCTCTTTATCTGATATAACACAAGGGTGGCAGGCCGTAAAAAATTTCCATGCATGTCAATTCTAGAAACATCTCTCACACTTACGTGAGTTCCAATTTTTATCGATTTTAATGTTCTATACGGGATAAATGTAGTTTTATTTTGGATATGCAACCCATCCATAAGATTTAATATGTATGGCACGTTGTTATTTTTGCATGCACTGCAGATAACGTTTAGGGTTCTGTTTCGTTTTTTGATGCCACCCATGAGTGATTGTGTACACTAAATACGCCAAACTAAAAACAGAACAGAAGTGGAACATGAAACTGTACGTTGGGCCGGAGAAATTTTCATTTGTAAGGTTCAGTTGATAATGTGAGAGTGAGATTAGAAAGTAGATAGTGTTGGAAGTGAGGTTTGATTTTGCAGTATTTGCCAAATTTAGATGGATTGCCCTCGGGTTAAAATTGAGTTCTATTTTTATCTATTTAATTTTTGATACAAGGATTTTTTTGATAAATATATACAATTTTTTGCTTTGGATTTTTTTTTATGTCTGTTGTGTTTTTTAATTTATATTTCTAAGTGTAATTTTTTTTTGATAAACTTGAAAATATCAAAGAATGTGCTGCTTTTATTTTATAATTATTAATTGAATAAATATTTTATTATTTTATTATAAAAAATATATTTATATATATAATTAAAAATAATTTTTTGAATAAATAGAATTTATTTACAATATTTATTAATAAATTTAAATTGATTAAAATGTTAAGACAAAGTGTAGAATGGTTCGTTTGAGCTGTTTTATTGTCTATGACCATCTTTAATTTGTTGGTAAATTATTCCTATATATTTTACAATTTAAAATTTTTATTATTTTCCTTAAGTTATAAGTAGTGTTTTCATAAATTTTAAATTATATTATTATATTTTATTTACATAATTTTTCAAAATTATTGAGCTAAATATTGATGAATTGTTTGTATGCGTGTTTTTATGTAGTTATAATTTATTGGCAGGAATTTAAGATGGGTTGACAAAAATGTAGTAGTATGTAGTTGTAATTTATTAGTAGGAATTTAAAATCTGTTTACAAAAATGTAGTAGTCTAAACAAATAAGGAAATAATTTTCTTATTCAAATTCAAAATTTTCTATTAATAAAATCTTAAATAATCATTTCAAATTCAATTTTTTGAATTTAAGATGCGTTGACAAAAATGTAGTAGTATGTAGTTGTAATCTATTAGTAGGAATTTAAAATCTGTTTACACAAATGTAGTAGTCTAAACAAATAAGGAAATAATTTTGTTTTTCAAATTCAAAATTTTCTATTAATAAAATCTTAAATAATAATTTCAAATTCAATTTTTTCTATCAATGAAATCTTAAATATTAGATATTGGCATTACATAATAAAATTGAGGGTGCGTTTACTATATTGCACAATATGGTGTGTTTACAATAGGATTATTGAGGGCATCAAATCCTTTGATGCATTAAAAACAACATTTATGTAGTTCATTTATGTTAATCTTATTATATGTTAAAGGAGATTGTTTAACTAGAAAATTAAAGAAAATATATAAAAGTTCTTAATTTGAATATTTTTTTTTATTTTTTTTTAATTAAAATATATTTATTAAGTTTATAAAGGTATTTTTAATTTTTTATGAGTTATGGACTTGTTCTTAATGATAATGATATAATTTTTTGCCATAATCTTTTAGTGTTTTTTTAACATTTTATAAGTTATGGATTTGCTTTTAATGATAATAATATTTTATTCTCTTTATGACTTTGATGGATTTCTACAACATTCTCGTCTATGTTATAGAATTCAAGAATTTTATCATTTCACCTAGTCATAAGGTTCACTTCCACTACACACAAAGTTTGTGAAAGATTGCACTTTGATTTTAGCAAGGAGTTGCTTAACAAATTTTCTTTCATAAAAAACGAACTTAGTCTCCAATTCTTCAATCCCATTCAATTAAAGAGTGTCATATATATACCTAAGATAAAAACATAAATGGAATGTGTATTTGTTAAATTAAACATAAGTGACTATTGCCCCTAAATGAATTTAAAAGATAAGGATTAACTAGGCTTCTAAATATTTTCTATTTTTAATTTAATTTAATATTTAAATTGCAAATTTTTTGTATTTTTATCAATTTACTTCGCATTTTATGGGTAAGTTGGATAAATGTATTTTTCTTTTTTTAAATATTTTTATTTCCTAGGAAAAAAATTGTAATTCTACTTATTAGATATAAACTAAATTACTTGTGTAAATGGTCTTTAGCATTCTTATGGTTGAATAGTCTAGAAGGAAATTCTTCATAGGGTATGTCCAAAAGTTGTGGTCCTTCTAGAGGAAAAATTGTTTCTTTTTCTACAAAACCTTTTCTATACTTTCAACAAGCCACATTTTAGCATAGATGGCTTTGAACCACAATACATCATCACAAGAAAAAAAAAAACTTATGTTTTAGACTTGAGACTGATAATGTCAACTATGTAGAATATCCTGCAGATTCACAAGCACATGTAATCTACTAAAACAAGAGAAAAAAATCTACTTCTACTCTTTATAGCGGAAGTCCATAAAGATCGAGCGAAACAATAATCGGTAAGAGGAAGAACCTCAATGGCACATAACACGATAAATATCTGGGGAAAGCCACAGTTCAAAACCCCACTATCTGTATTGTATTAATTCGGAAAATCAAGATGAAATTACAATGCTTGTTCTCTCTAGAACAATCCCAACACTCAACAAATTCAATCTCCAACTCATAAGCAAGCTCAAGGCCAAATCTTAGCCTCTTCACAAGCTCTCCAATTCTCTATTCCAATGCGCCCTTGGTCAAAGAAGTTTGATAAATATAATATGCTCAACTCAAACTTGAGCTTAACCTGCACAATTATTTCCTATCATCCGCCTGATGACTTCCTTTGGCCAATGCTTAGCCAAATTTCCAAGCCTCCAAGCTTCTAATTCTTTGCACAATTCCTAAGAGAATTAGCATGTATTTAAAGGGAATTTCCTTAGTTCTTGAATGCATGCATTATCAATGCAACTCAAAAAATTCTAAAACAAATAGTACATTGTCCCTGCACTCTAGTCTCAATTGGGTCTTTGTTGGATTCGACATGCATGAGTTTCTAAGGAGGGAATATTTAGTTAACTAGAGTAGCACTAGTTGAGTGCACTAATGCATCAACTGCCTATTAACTCACTATTAGTTCCTCAAACAATTTGGAACTAATTTAACTGGACTTAACTCAATAAACTGAGTTAACTAATTACCACTCATACTTAACTCATCCTGGACCCCTATAATATAGGGAGAACATATACATGACTTCAGAAAGATTTTATTTTTAACATTTCTTATTGCTATTTTCAAGACTCCCTCTCAACAAGAAAGGAATCCAACTCAATCCCGATCCTAAACCTTTGGAATGTTTTGCATGCAACACTTCTCTCAATTGTTGTAGCTCCAGCAACTCCAAAAGAAAAAGATCAAACTTGAATGAGAATGATGCCTCTTTCATCAAAGTCTCTGACTACTATTGCCTCTGTCGATTGAAAACTTTGCGCTTCTGTTGACTTTGCCTTTCTGCACTTGTTATCAATCCTCTCTATGCTCTTCAATATTTGACTATTGTAGCCTCTGTCACTTTGATATATGATTGCATCAATCCCACTGATTTCTCCTGCTACTGTTTACTTTGGGCTCTTGTAGCAAGGTATGAACCATGAGATAAAACCAATCAATGGACCCTGCCCAATTTCAGCCCTCTTGGGACTATCACTTCACATTGCCCCACCTCTCACCTAGAGGTATGGCTGCATGTGATCCCTTTGCTCACTTGGCTCGAAATTCCCCCCTACTCGAGGTCTTTGCCTGACTGGATGCCTCCACTCGGTCTCCTCTCAGCTTCTCCAATTGTGGTTGCTCCACAATTGTCTGAGAAAACTTCTGAGACTCCTTCTCTTCTTGAGTGGATCTATCCACTCGGTCTCCTCTCAACTTCTCTAGTTATGGCTGCTCCACAACTTCTTGAAGCTACTTCTAAGGCTTCTCCAAGGGATGTCTGTTGAGAAGTAATTTACTCTCCCTCTCAAACACCAAGTCTCTAACCTTTTCCTTTCTCCTCATGGCTTTGCATGCATATTGAAACTCAAGAGCATATAGGTTCGTGACCTGTGCACCAATTTGTTTCTCGTGTCCTGTGGTGATGTGTCTAAGGAAAACCTTTCCCTTACTAAAAAACACATCATAGCCACGGTCTTCCAATACCTCGACTGAAACAAGATTCTTCTTTACTCCTAGAACATACATCACATCTGTGATCCTGAGAGGGGAGCTAGATTCCCTTTGAAAGGTAACCGTACTGATCCTGGTAGCTCTATACCTCTCTTCATCTCCAAACTCTATGCTCTTCTTAAGGTCTTTCTCCTCAAAATCACTAAAGTGGTCTCTATTCCCCGTCATATGGAATGAGGCATCGCTATCAAGATACCACATGCATCCCACGGCAGTTCCGACCATACATGAAATGAGAGTGAAATCAAGTTCGAATTATGAAGCTAGAGCATGATGCCGCTACTGTCGGCTCCTTCTTTCTTGCTTTCTTCCGTGGGAAGTTCTTGACATAGTGCCCGTGCTTGTGACAGTGAAAACACTTGAATTTCGTCAAGTCCATATTCTTTATGCCCTCCTCACCTTGGGAATTCTTACCCTTGGCCCATTTTTCCTTACTCGCTAAGGCACAATCCTCTTCTAGTTCCTTGGAAGAGGTCCCATCTCTGGTGTTCCTCCTGATCTCATCCTGCATCAAATCTGACAACAGTCGTTCCCAATCTGGAAGCTTCTCCTTAACATTGACAGAGTCCTGATAACTATACCAACTCTTTGGGAGTCCAAGAAGAGGAAGGCTCACCATATCTTCCTATGTCCCACTGTCACGAAATTTTCTAGAAAAATAGTTGATTTTAAATCAGTGATATCTCCCTCATACGAACTCCGATTCAGCCAATGTTTCTTTGAATTTGGGTATTTTTTCTAAAAGAATCCACATTTACTATTTGTTTCTGAAAATTTTGCACAAAAATGTTCAAATCTGCTCTGCAAACTCGCAGCCCAAAACTCAAAACTTCAAAATCTCCTCTAGTATATTGTTCTCAGCTCCAATACCATGTAGAAAATCACGTAGATTCACGAGCTAATGTAATCTACTAAAATAAGAGACAAGAATCTACTTCTACTCTTTACAATGGAATCCCATAATGATCGAGCAAAACAATAATTAACAAGAGGAAGAACATCAATGGCACATAACACAATAAATATTCAGGGAAAGCCACAACTCAAAACCCCACTATCTGTATTGTATTAATTCAGGAAATCAAGATGAAATTATAATTCATGTTCTCTCTAGAAAAATCCCAACACTCAGCAAATTCAATCTCCAACTCATAAGTAAACTCAAGGCGAAATATTAGCCTCTTGAAAATCTCTCCAAGTCTCTATTCCAATGCTTCCTTGGTTAAATACTTTGGATAAATACAACATGCTCAACTCAACCTTGAGCTTAACCTGCACAAGTATTTCCTATCCTTCGCCTAATGACTTCCTTTGGCCAATGCTTAGCCAAATTTCCAAGCCTCCAAGCTTCTAATTCTTTCCACAATTCCTGAGAGAATTAGCCTGTATTTAAAGGGAAATTCCTCAGTTCTTGAATGCATGCACTATCAATGCAACTCAGAAAAATATAAAACAAATAGTACACTATCCATGCACTCTAGTCTCAATTGGGTCTTCCTCAGAATCAACATGCATGAGTTTCTGATGAGGGAATATTTAGTTAACTGGAGTGGCACTAGTTGAGTGTACTAATGCATCAACTAAATGTTAACTCACTATTAGTTCCTCAAACAGTTTGGAACTAATTTAACTAGACTTAACTCAATAAACTGAGTTAACTAATTACCACTCATACTTAACTCATCCTGGACCCCTATAATATAGGGAGAATATATACATGAATTCAGAAAGACTTCCAACTCGAAATTCCTAAGTTAATTAAGTTAATTCAACTTAATTAACTATTTACAAGTTGCTATGAGAAAAGAATTACAATTTAATTCAAGGACAAATTAAATAGGAATTTTTGGATTCTATTTTTAACATTTCTTGTTGTTATTTTCAACAAACTATGATCAGGGGTCAAGAAGAAATTCTTTTAGCTGGCCTGCTTCTATTTTTGTAACTTTGCATGTGCTTCTGTCCGAATCCATTAAGTGTTTGACAGAGAGTTTGTTTCATGTTCATGTGTTGATAGACATGATCAAAATAAATATCAGAGAATGTTGATTTAAGGAGGCAAACTTTTTGGTATAATGGAAGAAGTATATAATTTTGTAATTAAGCAATTCCCGTCATCCATTTTATGATAGTCATAATGTCCCCATATACATGCATATCTTGTATACCATTATCGTTTTCAAATTATAGTATTAGTCTAATATCAAATAACTCAACATAATTATTTGTGCCTTGTCCAATATTTGTTGAAATGTGAAAGGATGAAGAATAAACATTTAGAACTCCCCTAGCTCCACCCACAAGGAGAGATCCTTGTGTTCTACCATCTATTTCAAGTTAAGTAGGTTGACATGGATTCCCCGGAGGGGGCTTTAGGTCACTTGCAATGGATAGGTTGTTGATAGAAGTTCTAAGTGGCAAAGGGTCTTTGTCCTAAAAAACAAAATGATTCCTTTATAGAAATTGCCCCAAGCTACTAAAAGGGGCAGCACCTTGTACTTTGGAAAAGCAATCGAATGAAGCTCAATTTTTAGAATGTTCTCAACTATGTTTGACTCCCAGGAGGAACTTTGTTTGTCTAGGTTGTTGATTTCCCTCCATACTTAGAGAAAAGAAAATGAATGAAGAGGTGCAAGATTGTCTTAGAGTCTGATCTACATTGTAGGAAGATGTTAGGCCCATGAAAAGACCTTTTTACCCCAAGTAGGAGCTTTCTTTTTCAGTAGGATACACATGAACATAATAGATTTGGGAGGGAAATTTAGTCTCTAGAGTTTCTTCCTTCACCATGGGAGGTCATTAGAGACAAGGGAACTTGAAAGAGATAAATATTCGGTCTTTGGCAAATATATCCCCTAAGGATAAGGGACCATATAAGGATGTCTTCATGGTCACAGAGAGAAACATTGGAAAAATTTAATGCCTAAATATAGGCTACTCATGCTTCGACAAAGTCTTCGTTGAGGAGGAGGTCCTTTATTGAAGCCCAAATTTGGTTTTCTAATAGAGTTGGGCCTCTAGCAATCTGATTTAGAGTATTCTTTCCACCTTTATTGAGCAGTTTTATTAGGGGGGCCAACTGTTTGAAGTTGTTTTGGATGTCAATCCAAGTATCCTTCCCTAATTTAATTTTTGTTCCATTTTCAATTTTCCAACGGAGGTGTTCATTGGTAATACAATTTTTTTTTAAGATTTCTTTCCAAATGATTGACCTGTTCCTTGGAGATATTTTTGGGAATAAGATCCAATCCAACATTTATTGAGGATTGATGCATTTATGATGCATGACATGAGCTTGCAAGCCCTCTCCCTGAAGGAGCTTCCGTACTCATTTTCGACCAAAGCTTTTCAAAACCAAAAAAAAAAATTTAGCCCCCAACCTCCTAAATCCTTTGGTAAGGAAATTGAATTTTACAACGTGAGAGCAACATTTTGTTTTTCTTCCTTTCTCACCTAGAGAAAGTTTCTAATGAATTTCGGCATCTTCTAAAATATTCCCAATGGGATCCAAGATAAGGAGGCCCAAAAAACCATAATGAGCTCCAGGGATACTTTAGATAGAACCAAATTCCCTTCTCTCGAGATCCATTTGTGGCACCAGTTTTGGATTCATTTTTCTAACTTTTCCAGTAGCCAATGCCAGTTGGATTTGCAATAATTGACTGGATTTAAGGTAAAACCTAGATATTTTATTTTAGTCCTTAAGAGAGAGCAAAGGTAAGTGGAGAAGATGTTTTCAATTGTGGATTTTAGTCCATCTATAATTCTCCATCCATTTATGGAAGATTTTTCAATATTTAATTTCATTCTTGTTGCTTAAACAAAAAGGTTTAGAAGATCTTTGAGGGTGAGTAGATGTGGAGGATTCCTTTCCAAGAAGATTAAAATATCATTTACCAAGAGGAGATGAGAAAGAAAGAAACTAGGAGAGATAAGAATTACTCCAAATCCTTCCCTTTTCTCAACATCCAATATTAATATACTAATCCCTTCAATGACTAGGAGAAAAAGGAGGAGATAGAGGAAAACCTTGCATTAAGCTTCTTTTAACATGGAATAGAGGGGTTGCAACTCTATTGATTAAGGTGGAGAAAGAGGAAGTACATATGCAGTTCATGATCCATGTAAAAAAATCATGACATAAGCCAAGGTGGATTAAAAATATTCTAAGGTAGAGCCAATTTAATCTATCAAAATCTTTCAAGATGTCAACTTTGTATAGAATTTTTTTTCTTCTTCTTTGAATGGATGGATTGCAACCCTTACTATGTGAGGCCAAACACTTTATGTATTTGACGGTTCTTGAGAAACCAAATTTGTTCACTGGAGATGTGGTCTGACAAGATCTATTTTAATCTCAAATCAAAGAGTTTTGAGGTGATTTTGTAGATGGAGTTACAAAGAGATATCAGACATAAGAGATCAAAGGAGGTTGGAGAGTTGGACTTTGGTATGAGAGAAATGAAGGTGGAATTGAAGGGAGAAAATATATATCCAAATTATTTGGAATATTCTACTATAACAAGGAGATTATCAAAGATGAAGTCAAAACATTCTATGTAAAATTCGATCAACAATCCATTCGGGCCAAGGCTCTTCCATTTCTGAAAGTTATTTATTTTGGTGACTTCTTCATTTGTAACCTCTACCATTAGGAAAGAGTTTCCTTCTTGGTTGATGTAGAGTAGGAAGTTATTTCCCACCTTTAGGATCTATTGAATAGAGGATCTTTAATGTATCTGAAGTAATTGTAGCCTTCCTCAGAAATGTCCTTGAAGGAGGTTGCAGAGGAACCACTCGACTTTTGATCTCCCAAATTGTATTTAAGGATGTTCAATGGTTTGTTATTTTGTGAAAAAATATTGTATTTTCATCACCATTTTTTAACTAGATGGCTCAATTTTTCATCCTCCATTCCTTTTCCTTATCCAACAAAAGTTTTTTCCTTTTCCTCCAATTCTTTGATCTCAAGTTTCGTTTAGAGTGATAATGGAGTAGAAGAAATTCGTTCATAAAAGAGGTGAAGTTTTGTCGCAATTTCCACAAAGGATTTTAAATCCTCTTTTTTCTTCTTTTTCACCCACTTTATAACTAGTTCCTTTTCCAATTTGATGTTTTGGTGGAATTGGATGGGAGGGCACTCATAAGAGGTTAATGAAATAGGAATTCAACAAGTGTTGAGAAATTGTAGCTCAAGAGGTCTTCTTCCATGTTTTGATGTCTATCATGAGGGGACATTAAATTTGTTTCTCTAGAAAACGGACTTTTTCATATAAAGTGATTTTATAGTAGTAAAAGTTATTTTTGTACTTTATATTATAAAAAGTGATTTTTTTAATTAACAACTTAAAAGTGCATTAAAAAAAATTGTATTTAATGTGAGATTAAATGATATCCCTAGTGTTAACACCTAATCCTTTGAGATGGGGCGAAAAATTGTAAATATGTAAATATAAAGTTAGAATAGGAAAAAACTTGGTAATGTGAATCCCAAGGATCACCATTCATTTGTAATAATGAAATGCATCAATTGGAGAGTTATAGTCCTGGCTTGACCTAGTATGAGAGATGAGGTCTATAATTTAGGCATTTTTCCTGCTCCTTTGTAACTCCTTTCTCAAGTGATTTTGCTTAACCTATCCCTCTTTTTGATTCCCTACATTGGTGGAAATGTCTCTACTATTGTCATGAAGATTTGTTTTATGCCCAAGCATTGTCCCCAATGGTGAGTTGTGACTGTTTCACCCATTACACGCATTTTGTGCCATCTCTATGTTGTTGTGTTTCCTTCCATATCTTCCTTTCTATCAGGGATATAGTCCAAATAGTTTCCCTCTCCATAACACCTTGCTTGTCACTGAGCAGGGGATATTGATGAGCCTAGGTATTGCAACAAGAATGCTTCAACTCCCAGGGATACCAACTTTACTTATCAACCCGGGGTTCGTACAAACTTGGAGGTGATAGTGCTATATGCACTAGTAGAAGTGAAGGTCCGGCCTATTGTCAGTGTTTATCTGGAAAGAGGCCCCAGGGGTTCCAAGCCAGACCATGGGGGCGTCACTGAGAAACCAATATTATATCACATGCGTTCATATTGGGGCATTAAAAATGGAAAATTCACAAAATAATATATTGGGGTTATAATGAGGGCCTAAAGGGTTTTAATATACCATACAACAATATATATATCCTAAGGTATTTTTTATACAATTTTTTGGCCAAGCGAAGGGAAAAATATTGGGCCACACACACGGGTGGAGGGAAAAATATTGGGCTACAGCATAGGGGCGGAGGGAAAGAGTTGGAAATGATTCATTTTGGAGTCGAGGTGGAGTCTAACCACTCTGCAACCCTAGGAAAAATATCAGGCGACACACACTCGGCTCACACTCGGCTACATGCAAGGGCAGAGGGAAAGAGTTAGAAATGATTCATTTTGGAGTCAAGGTGGAGTCGAACCACTCTACAACCCTAGGAAAAATATTGGGCTACACGCACTCAGGCAGAGGGAAAGAGTTGGAAATGATTCATTTTGGAGTTGAGGTGGAGTCGAGCCTCTCTGGAACCATTCTGCAATCCTAGGCCTTTCTTCTTTTGAACCCTAAGAGGAGTTGTGTTTCTAATTTTGAACCAGATAGGACCACTCCTCAAATCCTCGCCCTGCCTCTTGCTTGTTCGAACCGATGTCCAACTACCCTACTTCTCTATAATGAACACATCAACTGTGTCATAGTAGCAGGCTTGATCTAGATTTAAACAGGAATGCAACAAACTACAGAGATAACCATAAACACAGATATGCAGCGAGAATAATACTTCATTTCATTAATGTAAAAATACTGAAATATGCTTACAAACAGTAATGGAAATAAACTAGCTAGGGCGATGGTAGCTTATCTCTGAGAAGAGATGTGGCGGCTACATGCCTCTGAATTGTCTTACAATGAGGCTCGAAGGCCTATTTATTGTTGAGAAACAATGGAAAATCGGAAAACCCTAAGCATCCAAAAACCTAACCCTAGAAGATGAAACGCCAAATTGTGGGCCCTGTTTGGGTAAATTGGTACATCAACTTCCCGGGGTCATAACTTTGGCATATGATCTCCGTTTGACGTGCACAATATCTCGTTAGAAGGATCTATCTGAAAACTACAACTTTGGGAAGAGAAAAATTGGTCCATGGACCCATGTTGCTCCTAGTTTTCCCAAAAAATGTCGTTTAGGGCCCCAAAACAGATCCAAAAGTTCAGGACCTGAAAAAATGCTAAAAATAGTAAGTTGTGCTACAATTAAGGAAACCTTAAAATGCTGAGAGAAACAACGGTGGGGGTCCAAGTGGACTTGGCAAGTGGCCACCAATGTCCACTTGGATCATTCCTCCCCCCTTAGGAAGCAATGGTCCCCATTGCATTGAGTTCCTCCCTGAGATGAGGAAATTTTTGCTGAACTTGGTCCCTAGTGAGCCACTCGCCCTGGTGAAGGAGTTGGCTTGCTTTGACAACTCGATACATTTGGATATTCTATTGGCAAGTGTTATGTATCTGTGTGTCCATGATCCGATCAATTGCAGCTTGTTCCATGCAATCTAGATTTAATTCTGTGGGTGTGAGTTGTTCTGCAATGTCGGATGTGTCCAGTAATGGTGGAAAGTATGGCCGAAGGTGGTCCACATTGAACACTAGGTGCAGGCCAAGGAATGGGCGAATGCTGAGCTCAAATGCATTATCTCCCATAACCTTAGTAATGGTGTAAGGACCATATTGGAGTGGTCTTAGTTTTCGATAGGATCCAGTAAGGCATTCCTTTTGCAAATGCAACCATACTTTGTCACCCACCTGAAACTTGTGTGGCACCCGATGTTGATCAGGTCGCTGCTTGTACTTGGCATTTGATTTCTCCATAATGTCATGGACCTGCTGGTGAATATGTTGGACTGCTTAATGAACTTGGTTGCCTTGTCTGTTTCGGGCTAGACATGAGCTGAATCTTTGTGAGTAGCTACAAGTGGCATGGCGACATCAATGGGGCATAGTGGCTGGAATCCCAAGCCCACCTGAAAAGGTTTGTGGCCAGTCAAGCTGTGAAGAGCTCGGTTGTAGCTGTGCTGAACATAGGGGAGGCTCTTGTCCCATGTGCGTGGATGCTTTGAGTTGTACATGCGTAGAATGTGTACAATCATTCTATTGACAACCTCTGTCTGGCCATCAGTTTGAGGATGGAAGGCTGCGGACTTAGTGAGTTTGGTGTCCAGCATTGACCAGAGACTAGACTAAAATGTACTGACGAACTAAATTTCTCGATCTGAGATGATAGACTGTGGGATCCCAAAGTGCACCCACACTCATTCAAATAAGAGTTTAGCAATGGCTTCTGCTATGATATTCTTCTTGCGGGCCACCATAATGGCCATCTTTGAGAACCAGTCGACGACCACAAAAACACAGTCGTTTCCATGCTTAGTGGAAGGAAGGCCTGACATGTAATCCATGGAGATGGATTCCCAAGGTCGACTAGGGGTAGGCAGTGGGGTATAGAGGCCTTGCTTCTTGATGGTCGGTTTGGCAATGGCATAGGTAGTACATGATCTGATGTACTTCCCGACATCCTGTCAAAGATTCGGCCAATAGAAATACTTTTGCAGTACTGCCACCGTTTTCTCAAACCCGAAATGCCCAGTAGCCTGACTGTAGTGTGCTTCCCAAATCATCTTGGCACGCTCACTTGAAGGAACAAAAAGGTGACCCATGTGGCATAACACGGCATCCTGGAGGTGAAAATCTGGAACATGCCAACCCTACAAGAGTGTTTGGTATGTGTGGCCGAATTTTGGGTCGCTTTTGTAGAGAAGTGGCCAATCAAAAGTCTCGTGTCCACAAGATTTGAGCACAGTGGTTAATGCCATGATCGGTGGTCGACTGAGGCAATCTGCAACATTATTGGTGCTACCCTTCTTATACTTGATATTCAAATGGAACTGTTGCAGGTATGTCGACCACTTCTGATGGTGATCATTCTACAATTTCCCTTGGGTCTATATGAACTGTAGAGGTTGGTGGTCTGTGTGGATGACCGTTTCCTTCCCCAAAATGTGATGCTTCCATTGTCGGCAGGCTTGCACAATGGAATACATCTCTTTTTCATAAGTGGGATACTTCGGGACTGTGTTTGAAAGTGTCTCACTGTGATATGCCATTGGATGCTCGTGTTGAGTAAGGACTGCCCTAATAGCATAGTCAGAGTCATCTGTGTTGACCTCAAATGGTTGTTGCAAATCTGGTAATGCGAGCACTAGTGCCGTGAAGAGGCGATATTTCAACTCTATGAATGCCTTCTGTTGAGATTCAAA